>JAOXJP010282522.1:0-19382 GCA_025762735.1 Platanus orientalis | reverse complement strand
AAAATCTACAAAATTTAATATATATATATATATATATATATATATATATATATATATATATATATTATTTATTAAAAAACATTAAAAAAAAAAACTGTAAATCAAGGTAAATACAGAGAAACACGCATTGTATGTTTTCTTATGTTCTTCCCAGTTACTATATTTTTTTTTCAATTTTGATATTTTGAATCTCTCTCTCTCTCTCTCTCTTTATATATATATTATTTGTGTTGGGCTGCTCTTGAATTTTCTTTGTTTGTTTCCATGGATTCTGTCAATACCCTGTAATTTTATAATTAGGAATGTAGTGTTTTGGTCAAGATGTATTGCTGAAAACCATTGATGCAACTGAAAGTATTGATACATATGGCTGAAACCATCAATACAACCTGAAATTATCGATACGGATTATTGAATTGAAACCATGAAATTTTTATATGACATGCTGGTTTTTGTTCTGGAAACCATCGATACCGATTCCTTTTGTACAGTTTTATTCAATATGCATCGATTTTTTAAATCAATGATATCAATTTAGTCAATTGACTTTGGAAAGAACTTCTAAATTTCACTGTTGAAAGCAAGTTAGTTATAATGCAGGCATATCTACTAGTTCCAGGCCTCTCTTTTGAACTGTTGATTGGCCCATCCCGACTAGCTCGAAAGCATGTTACTCACTTTGAACTACTACTGAAACTGAACCTGTATATTTTGCAGCTATGACCAATCAACAATTAATAGATAATGGAAATCGGATGATGGACGAGACTGATCAGGCTGTTGAGCGCTCAAAAAAGGTTAATTTTTTCTCTCTTTGAGAGCACTATGGTTCTCTATAAGACGTAGTTCTGGTCATTCTTTGATGTTTTAAGAATCAAGATTATTAATTTATTTTCTTGCAGTAGAAATTTATCATGATTTTGATCTTAAATTGAGAAATTTTCACTGTAGCTGATTTGTTTTAAATTCTTATTTAATATTTTGGTCTTTAACTTTGGGACTTTGTGGAGTTCAAAACTCTATTAGAAAGTTAGAAACTTGCTGTTCTCTAAGTTCATTAGAAGAAATTGTGATATTTACTATGAGAAAATATTGAATGCTGCATAGACGTATTGAGACTTTATACATCAATACTGTGGACATTCTCTGCAGATTCGTTAGTCTGAAATGCTCAATTGGAGAGCACAGCATTGATGCTTTTTACATGGATATAGATTTTAGACATGGCTTGCAGACACCTGGATCTGAAATGTCTAAAATATCATAATAGAAGCTAGGGATCGGTCCGGGGCTCTCGGGCATGGTCAGATCATAACTCCAGTAAGCTACGGATCAGTCCGCACATTTGTGCGGATCGGTCCAGAGCACCAAAAATTTCGTAAACACTTCTAGAAGGTCCACAGGAGAGTGGGACTCTTCCCCAACTCAACATTTATGATGTATATCAAGTCTCAAAGATTGTCTAGGGTTATTGTAATGACTAAATGAGAGAAATTTGTCGTTTGTGAGAGATTGAGAACTCTTGTAATCTTCCTGAAATAGTGAAGCTTTTTTTGTGGCTTCGGGGTTTTCCCCAACTTGGGGTTTTCCACTTAAATCATGTGTTTGTGGTATGCTTGTGGTTGTGTTTTGATTTGTTCTTTGATTATTATTGCTTTCATCTTATTTGGTTGATTGATAGGCCTTTGGCGTAAACCCATAACAACTAGTATCAAAGCTAAGGTTTTGGAAAACTGGTTTCAACAAACCAAGGAAATTAAAAACTTCGTTTTGAGTGGGAGAAATGGTGGCACAAGCGGATGAATACATAAAGTTTGGAGTTGAAAATTCAATGGTACGAACTTTGCACTATGGAAGATGCATATAGAGGATTTTTGTTACCAGAGAAATCTTTATCAACCTCTTGGAGGGAAAGCAAAGATTCCTGAGACAATGTGAGGCACTGATTGGGAGGTGCTTGACCGGTAGGTCCTAAGTACAATCAAACTCTTTTTAGCGTCATCGGTTGTTTTTAATATTTCCAAAGAGAAAATCATTGAAGATCTCATGTCATGGCATCCCTTGCGCGGATGTATGAGAAGCCATCCACATCATATAAGGTATTTTTAATGAAGAGGTTGTTTCAGAGGAAGATGATTGAGGGAGAAACCGTTGCGGAATATCTAAACGAGTTTAACACAGTCACAAATCAATTAACCTCAGTAGACATAAACTTTGATGATGAAGTTAGAGCCTTATTGATCTTATCTTTTTTACCGGAGAATTAGGATGGCCTAGTTATGGCGTTGAGCAATTCCTCAGGTTTAGGCACTTTGAAGTTCGATGGTGTGGTGAGTATATTATTCAGTGAAGAAGTTCGCAGAAAGTCAACAAAAAATGCATCATCAAATGGGAGTGATGTGGACATCCAATCTAAAGTGGGGCCCATGTGACATGTGGGTGGGACCCACATGTGTAGTAGCAAAGAGAGATCATGTGGTGCATGTTGGAGCAACATCACCTTTAATTTGAGTTAGAGTTTTATTAGGATTTAATGTTAGACATTATCTTTTAATTATTTTTAGAGTCCTGATTAATTTGGATTCTTTAAATCGAAGTTGTAATCCTTTTTTTTCTTTTTCTTTAGGCCACATTTTGGAGGGTCAAAACTTACCCGTTTGAACTGATTTTGGTGTCATTGGAAAGGTTATTCAATTACCTTTCCAATGAGACCAAGATATTGAGAATCCGATGTGATTTGAGAAAATTATGACCAAAATACTGATAAGGTATCACTTAATTACAAAATTTTATTAATTTAGAAGTTTTAGTTTTAGGAAGTCTAATTAAAGTGGAAAAAATTGGCATCTAAAGTCTATGTATATGCTTGTAACCCACAATTTTACTAATGAAATTAATGAATAAACATTTTTTTTGTGTTCTAGCTCTCGGTTAGTGTGTTCTTCCTTTGTGAAGTTTAAAAACTAGGAGTGGTTCTCCCCAAAGGTGGATTCTTTGGGTTTATTCAAGTTTGGTAGAGGCCAAGATCCCCTGTTTTGAGTTTGGAAAATCATCAAATCAGGTCTTTATCTTTTATAGTTTCCACTATATCACTTTGGGTTTTATTTATATTCTTGGCTATCATTCTATATCAACTTTAGTATCATCTCCATTGTGCTATATCAGGGAGTGCACTGAATATATGAGGAGGAAGAACTACTGAAAGAGAGCAAGACCGTGGGAGGTCAAAATCTAGGTAGAAATCTAAATCAACAAAGTGATGTGTTGAATGCTTGAATTGTGAGAAGAAATGACACCTCAAGAAGAACTGTTGGACACAGAAGAAGAAGACGATGCAAGGCAACAATAAGAAAAAGGAATCTTCCGCAAAATGTTGCAAGTGATGTTGCTGAAGATGCTTTGATTCTTGCACTTAATGAAAAGTTTGAGTCTTGGGTGTTAAGTTCTGGTGCATTCTTCTATGCCACATCAAATAAAAAATGTCTCAAGAATTATGTGTAAGGAGACTATGGCAAAGTGGCAAATGAGATGTTTGGTTGAACCTACCTAATTGAGGTACATGGTTGTTAGATGGTGTGAGACATACCAAAATTGAAGAGGAATTTAATTTTCATTGGTCAGCTTGCAAGTTTGAGATACACAACTACTTTCATGGCAGACACGTGGAAAGTAACTAAAAGTGCCTTGGTGATAGCTCAGGGAAAGAAGATACACTCTATCTGACCGGAAAACAAGGTTTCATTGGTGTAACCAAAATGATTGTCAACTTAGACATATGACACTGCAAACTTGGGCACATAAGCAAGAAATGAATGAACATTTTTTCTAATTCCTTGGAGCGTGCTAATGCGGAGTCTTTGGAAACAAAGTTTTTGGAAGAGGAAATTAAAGAAGTTATTTTCGGAATGGCTAAGGATAAACAACAGTTTCTCTATGCTCTTTTCTCAAGATTGTTGGAACATTATTAAGTTTGACCTTGTGAAAGTCTTTAAGGAACTTTTTGAGAGAGACACCATTAATATGGGGGCTAATGCTTAATTTCTTGTTCTTATTCAGAAGAAGGTAGGGGCCTCATGTCTTTCGGATTTTAGACCGATTAGCTTGGTTAGTAGCCTCTGAGATCATTGCTAAGGTTATTTCGATATGTTTCCATAAGATTATGGACAAGGTGATTGAATTTACTACCCAAGGGACCTTTGTTAAAGGGAGACAAATTATGGATGAAATCCTTATTACTTCCGAATGTGTTGATGGGATTAAGAAGGAGAAGAAATTGGGGCTCGTGTGCAAGATTGACTTGGAGAAAGCCTATGATAGAGTGGATTTGGGTTTCTTGTAATGGGTGCTTTAAAAAAAAGGTTTTGGTGCCAGATGGATTAGGTGGATAATGGGGTGCTTGGATCACCCACATTTCTCAATTATGCTAAACGGGGCGTCAAAAGGCTTCTTTGGTTCTTCTCGTGGTTTAAGGCAAGGTGATCCTTTGTCCCGCTTTTTATTCACCCTTGTGGCTGATTCTTTTAGCGCCCTTATGTTTAAAGCCGTCTCCAGTTCTCTCATTGATGGATTCAAAGTTGGTAGAGATGAGATTACCATTTCCCACTTTCAGTTTGCGAACGATACAATTGGTTTCATTAAGGACTCAGATGAGCTGGTGTTACATCTAAAATATATCCTTCAAATTTTCGAAACCATTTCTGGGCTTAAAATTAATTTTCCGAAATCTAGCATGGCGGGGATTGAGGTGGATGAGGGGGCTCTCCAACTCTATGCCCAAGCATTGGGATGTAAAGTGAATAATTAGCTGATGATGTATCTTGGTCTTCCTCTTGGAGGAAGTCCGAAATCTTGTTCTTTTTGGGATCCTGTGGTAGAAAGGGTGCATAAGTTGTCTTGTTGGAAGCAATCCTATATTTCTTTGGGGGGAAGGATCCCTGATCAAAGCTGTCATGTCGAATATCTCGGTGTATTATATGTCTTTGTTCAAGATGCCAGCTAAGGTGGTGCAGATGTTAGAGAAATGTCAGCGGGATTTTCTTTAGGAGGGTGGGTTAGGGAAGAAAGAGCATTTGATCAACTGTAGATGGTTTGTAGAACTAAATATCAAGGGGGATTGAGTATTGAAAGGTCGATAGAGAGAAATGTGGCTTTGTTGTCTAAGTGGCCATAGAGGTTCTCCTCTGAAAAAGGCAGTTTATGACATTCCACTATTCTTAGCAAGTATGATAGCCATCCGAATGGTTGGGGTGTTAAATTTCCACTAATCATCTCACTTCTTTAATTTGGATAAATTTTATTTCCGTCCCTTGTTTCTTCCTTTTATCAGGTTTTCTGTGGGTAATGGTAATTCCATTCACTTTTGGAAGGATTTATGAGGATTTATGGTGGGGTGATCAGTGTCTTTTGTCTTCTTTTCCCAGATTGTTTAGGCTTGTTCGTAATAAAGAGGCTAAAGTTTCGAAAGTTATTTCAAATTCCCCTTCTGGTCTTTACTGGAGAATTGAGTTTTCCTAGAGTCTTTATGATTAGGAGGTGGACTTGTTAGGGAATCTCATGTGTTGTCTTAATGATGTGGTTTTGTCCTTGTCCTTTCTCGATTAAAGAGTCTGGGTGTTGGAATCTTCGTGCAAGTTTTCTTTGAGGTCCTTTTTCGTAGCCTTATCCCAATCCAACTACTCTCCTAACTCCTTCCCTACTTGCAAAGCCTCCCGCTCCCCCTTGGGTCAAAGCCTTCTCTTGATGGAAGCCCTCAACCGTATTAACTCTTAGGAGCTGTTACAGAGGAAAAGGCCTTATATGCATCTCTCTCCTAATTAGTGTGTGCTTTGTAAAAGGGAGGGCGAATCTACTAATCATTTATTCCTTCACTGCAGCTTTGCCAGGGCATTTTGGAATTATTTTTTTCTCTAATCTTAATTGCTATTTGGTGATGTTGCGGGATATGGTAGATTTCTTCACTACGTGGAATGTAGGGGGTTAGGGTGATCGGGGTAGATGCTTCTGGGCTTGCCTGGGAGTTGGCTCTTTGTGACCAAAGAATTCCAAGGGTTATCTTTAGCATCCTTTATGCGGGATTGGGTTACTAGCATATCCCTCAATCTTTTGAGGAAGTGTGTTCCTATTGTGTCTTGGATTGCCCCTCCTGAAATTTGTAAGCTCAACTTTGATGGTTCTTTCTTCGGTAATCCAGTGCCAAGTGGTTTTGGGTGCGTGGTTTGCAATTTTCAGGGGGATATCATTAACATCATTGCAGGGCTGCTTGGAATGGGTGATTCTACTAAAGCCGAGGTGATGGGTCTTCTCATGGGACTTCGAGAGATAAAAAATCTTGGTCTTCATCATGCTATGGTTGAGGGTGATTCCTCTGTGGTTATTGGTTGGGGCTTAGGCATTTCTCCTGGTGTGTGAAAGCAAACAAATGTGATCCACGAAATTTGGAATTTGGTAGTGTTCTTGAATGTTGTTCTTTCCCATGTCCTGAGGTCTCAAAATTCGCTGGCTGATAAAATTTGTAAGTGGGGGGTTGAGTTGCCTAATTCTTTTAGGTCTAATGTAATGTTGGACATCCCAAAGTGAGGCTTTGGCCTTTTATTTATTGTATTTTTATATTTCTTTCTTAATAAAGTCGTTAATTATTTAAAAAAAAAAAAATTACTCCACGATAAAGGTAAGCTTACAGGTTTGAAGGTTCTAGACTTGGAATTTTGTGAAGACTGTGTTTGGGAAAACAGGTCATCTTTTCTAAATTAGGAAGGACACCAAAGCTTCAAAAGTTAGAACTGGTCCATAGTGATATATGGGGCCTAGTTCAGGTATGTTTATATAGTGGTTCTTATTATTTTGTTACTTTTATTGATGATGCAACTAGAAAACTGTGGTTTTTTTTTCCTAAAACATAAGTCTGACGTATTTGATGTGTTTAAGAAGTGGAGAGCTTTGGTTGAGAATGAAACAAAATTGAGACTTAAGTGCTTAAAGTCTGACAATTGAGGGGAATATTGTACCAAATAGTTTGAAAAGTTTTGTGCTTTGAATGTGATTAGAAGGGAGAAGACAATATCACACACATAACAACAAAACGGTGTGGCTGAGTGGATGAACAAAACAACTGTAGAGCGAGCCAGAAGCATGAGGTTGCATGAAGGATTACCCAAATAGTTTTGGGTGGATACAGTTAGCACATTCATATACTTGATAAACAAAGGACATTCAGTACCATTAAATGGTGGATTGTCTGAAGAGGCATAGATGAGAAAAGTCTTTCACATTTTACAGTGTTTGGTTGTATTTCTTATGTTCATATTGATGTAAATCAGAGAAACAAGTTGGATGCAAAGTCGAAGAAGTGCACTTTTATTAAATACGGTTTTGATGAGTTTGGGTATCAGTTTTGGGATAATGAAAACCTAAAAATCATTAGAATTAGAGATGTAGTATTCAATGAAAAACTCATATATAAAGACAAGACAAAAAAACATCAAGGTAAGAAGAAGTTTGTGGAACTTGAGGATGTTTCTGATCGTGAAGTACCAATAAAAGAGGGCAATGAAATGCCAAAAGAAAACCAGCAAATGAGCCTTAGATACCTACTTTGGAATTAAGGTTTTTAAGAACACTAGGTCAAGGCAAAGATTCTCTCCCTCGTACTATTTGTTGTTGACAGATGGGGGTGAACTGGAATGTTATGATGAAGCATTGGAGGTTGATGAAAGAACTAAGTGGGAATTATCCAAAAAAAATGAAAGAACTAAGTGGGAACATGCCATGGATGAGGAGATGGAGTCCTTGATTACAAATTAGATATAAGACTTAGTTCCACTACTTGCAGGAAATAAGGTAATAAACAACAAATGGGTGTACAGGTTGAAGGAAGAGCATGGTGGAAGCAAGATATACAAGGCTAAGCTAGTAGTGAAAGGGTCTCAACAAAGAAAATGTATTAACTACTCTGTATTATTTTCTCTGGTTGTAAAGATGGCCACCATTAGAGTGGTGTTAAGCATTGTGGCAATAGAAGATATACATCTTGAGTAGTTAGATGTGAAAACAACTTTTCTCTATTGTGACTTAAAAGAAGACATAAGGGTATGGAATAGAAGGTAAGGAGGAAATTGTGTGCAAGTTCAAGATGAACTTGTATGGGTTGAAACAAGCCTAGACAATAGTACCTTAAGTTTGATAGGTTCATCTTGGAGAATGAGTATAGAAGATTCCATGCGAACCATTTTTGTTATCACAAAACCTTTGATGACATGTACATTATTTTACTTTTTTATGTGGATGATATGCTTGTGGCAGGATCAAGCATACATGAGATAAACAACTTGAAGGAATGGTTGTCAAAGGAGTTTAAGATGAAGGACTTGGGAGCAATTAAATAGATTCTTGAAATGAGAATCACAGGAGATAGGAAGAACAACGGGTTGATGTTGTCTAAGATAGACTATGTTGAAAAGGTGCTTAGCAAATTCAATATATAGGATGCGAAGCCAGTTAATACCCCATTGGCTAGTCATTTCAGACTCTCTAATGAAGATTCTTCTAAGACTGAAAGGGAGAAAAATTATATGTTTAGGGTTCCATATGCTTTAGCGGTGTGCAACTTGATGTATGTCATGGTTAGTACTAGATCGGATATAGCTCAAATAGTAGGAGTTGTGAGTAGATTCATGAGCAAAACCGAAAGGGTGCATTGGGAAGCGGTTAAGTGGGTCTTGAGATACTTGAAAGAGACCACTAACATGGATTTGAGTTTTAGAGGGAAGAAAGTAAAACTAAGAGGATACATAGACTTTGACTCGTCAAGAGACAAAGACAAAAAGAAAAGCACAACAAGATATGTGTTTATCTTAGGGGACACAATAGTCAGGTGAGTGTCTTAACTAAAGAATATAGTTGCGTTTTCCTCAATGGAAACAGAATACATTACAACAACGGAGGCTAGCAAGGAATTGATTTGGTTGAAAAACCTGATGGAGGAGTTGAAAAAAGAAGCAGGAGAACAATAGGTTGTTTAGTGGCAACTAGAACATTAATCATCTTGTAAGAAGCTCAACATTTCATGCCAGAACCAAACACATTGATAGGAAGTATCACTTTATAAGATCTCTTTTAGAAAAACAAATGCTAAGGTTAGAGAAGATCCATACGGATGATAATCCAACAAACATTCTTACTAAGGTGGTGATAGTTTAGAAACTGGAGCTTTGTAAAGCTTCAGTTGGTCTTCATGGGTAGAAATGAAGATATAGAGTCACAAGAGATTCAAAGAGAGGAAGATGTTTCATCACAGGTACAGAAGCTTGACAACAAGAAAGAGAGCATCAATTTTCAAGTGGACGATTGTTGGATATGGAGTCTGATGCAACTGAAAGAGAAAAAGAATCAAGAAGACAAGATTTAAGGAGCTAGAGCTGATCCTAAGGGCCCAAGGACTGATTCAGCAGCGCAGATTGATTCACACTTTGTCCGGATTGGTTTGGGACTCTTGGGCATGCTCAGATCAAAACTCCAGTAGGCTATGAATTGGTCTGTACATTTGTGTGGATAGGTCTGGAGTGGATTGGTCCGCACATTTGAGTGGATTGGTCCAGGCTGGATCGGTTTGTAGTTTTGTGCGGATCGGTTCGGAGCACGAAAAATTTTGTGAACACTTTTATAAGGTCCGTGGGACTCTTCCCCAACTCGACCTCTATGATGTATATAAAGTCTCTAAGGTTGTCTAGGGTAATTGTAATGATTAAATGAGAGAAAATGAGAGAAAAACTTGTGGTTTGTGAGAGATTGAGAAAGAACTTTTGTAATCTTCCCGAAATAATGATGCTTTCTCTGCGGCTCCATGGTTTTTCTCCAACTTGGGGTTTTTCACGTAAATCCTATGTTTGTGGTTGTGATTTGATTTGTTTTTTGATTATTATTCCTTTCCTCTTGTTTGGTTGATTGATAGGCTTTTGGTATAAACCCACTACATATGCCCTGCTGAATTTTAGCCTTTCTTTAAAATAGGTTTTCTTCTTGAAATTGGAATGTGGGACCTTCCAGTTCTTACTTTGACTTTAGACTATGCCCCTCCAAGAAACAGTCCGCTAATTAAACTGTTCAGATCTATGATACAGTTGGGCCAGTATTCCGTATACGGTTCTCAACCAAAAAGGTTTTCAGTGGAAGGTGTAAAGATCATCTCAAGCTCGTAAATTCCCTCTGACCATATGTGTATATTATAAAGTTTTCAATAATGTTGATTACTTCTTCCTTGAGAAGGTGAGACACTAGCTGAGCAGTATAGGTTGGTGATGTGAAGACTATTTGTATTTTTTGAAGTGTGGGGACTGCAGAGCATCTATTCCAAGGATGTTCTCTTCTTTTAAAACCATTTTATCCATCTGAAAGCGACAATAAATAATGGGTTATTGGAGTGTTTAGTTATTTTCAAAACTTATCATGTCATAACTGATCTGCAGTAAATATTGTCTAATGAAAATTATAAAAAAAAATGTTAATAGTTTCATCTGTGCCAAGATTAAAACTAAAAATGTTTACAGGACCATTTCTGAATGTTAATGTGGATTATAGGTTGTTGAACAAACTATTAATGTCGGAGCGGAGACTGCAGCCTCTCTCAAGGCACAGGTGTGTGTGGTCTGAGAAGATCAACAATCTATTTTATAGCTCCTTGCTACATTTTATTGGGTATATTTTTCACTTTTTTTACTATCGTTAAGATATGGAACTAAACTTTCTCATTGTTTGTCTGTTCAGACAGAACAGATGAGTAGGATTGTTAATGAATTGGATTCAATCCATTTCTCAATCAAGAAGGCTTCTAAACTGGTTAAGGAAATTGGGAGGCAGGTCAATCTCTGAAATATATACATCTCCTTAATTTTTATTATTCTCAAGGCTTCTCAAATGGTTAGCGAGTTGGTAGGCAGGTCAATCTCCAAAATATATGCATCTTCATAGTTTATATTATTCTCAATTATATTTGTCACTATTGTTACTTGTTGACATTCTTTCTTTAGGTTGCTACTGACCGGTGTATTATGGCACTGCTGTTCCTAATTGTCGTTGGAGTCATAGCCACCATCATTGTGAAGGTTGAACACATTTTTAACTATTCATTTATTTTCATTATTTACAGTGATAATTCTAAACTCCTACCTTTTGCTCCATGTTTTAACCAATTGGTGTGCAATTCTGTCTCTCTTTTTCTATGGGCAATAGGTTATACTTTTCAGAGAGGGAAAAAAAAGAGAGGCAATAGATAGGTTCATAAGCAATGGGCACTTTTGAATCTGTCCTAGTGCTTCAAACACATACGATTCCTTTCTCTTTAGAAGCATCAGGACTAGATTGACTTTTTGTAGGAACCAACTTTATTTTAAAGTGTCACACTATTTATTTATTGAAAAATTCTGGAAATTTTTAGAGGAATTTCCCGTTCTAATCCATTCGATGGGTAAGCAAGAAATGAATTCTGGGACCCAACATTACAAGTCATTAGGAAAATTGCAAAACCGACACTTTATTCCATAATTTCCATCGAAATTAATTGATCTTTACTACCTTCCTGAATATACTCAACTTAGAACGTCCCTCATATTTCCTTTGTTGATCATTATAATACTGGGCCACATCATGGACAGGTTTTAATCTGAAACAGATAAACTGGACACACTTGGGAAGGTTAAGTTCCCCCATTTTGTGACGATGTTAGCAATGGGTATTGGGTAACTAGAATGGACGTCTAGTTCGTTGAGCAGATGGGCCCCAGGCCCAGAGTTCATGTTCTGTTTTTGTAATTCCAAAATATTATCCTTCAGTTGTACAAGCTTTGTACTACAAGATTGCACATCCCTTGTCCATGTCAGACAATGAAATTTAAATTTTAAATTCTGATTAGCTTTAATCTGACAAGCAATCTGGTCTTTGATATATAATAGTGGTTCTGTTCACTAAACCTGTGTGTACTGAGCTAAATTAGATATTGCACTTGTGTGATTGCTTATGTGTTTTATTTCTCTCTATAATTATATTCAGTTTTTTTCTGCTTTTGAATTTTCAGCTTGTGAACCCAAATAACAAGAACATCCCGAATATTCCTGGGTTGGCCCCACCAGCTCCTGCTCGGAAACTCCTTTGGGATTCTAATTAGAGTGCAATGACGAGGATATTGAAAAGCTGTGGTACAAATAGGATGATAGGTATGAGAAATTCTTTTATCTTAGTATCTGGCGTGACCCACATTAATCGCATCCTACCTGTGAGGAGCAGTTGATTCAACACAGAAAATTTCTGAAATCAATGTCGACTGGCCATGGTGTGAAGTCTGTTTCCCAATCTTCATGTCATTCTTGTGATCCACATTATTGATTTGTTCTTTTTGTGGTGTTTTATGATTTAAGGAAAATGGTTTTCATCACTTGAATGGGGCGACCTAATATACCATACTTGAGCTTGGACAATTAATTCCTTTATGTTTTCTCTACCTTCTTATTTACCATTGCTTGTGTTTTCCTTTTTCTTTACTTGGCTTTCTAATGACACTAGGTGGAGTGACATGTCCGTAGCTTCCTTGAAATTGACAGTCAATTTATGGAATCAACAGATTTTTTTTGTTGGTAAACTATGGAATCAACAGATTGGGCTCTTGATTTATTGAAGTAGTATGGAAGGGCTTGCAAAAGGGGATCAAGTCGATATAGAAATCATCTCCGGTTGGACTGGAGAAATATCACTCCAGTACCAATCCAGCAAGAAGCCTGGTCTCTGAAAAGGGTATTTTGGTACTAAAATGTACTTTTCAAAACCCCAGGAATGTATCGGACACCCTTAATCAGGCATCGTGTCAGGCTTAATAATTTGATATTTCTCCAGTCTGACTGGAGAGATTCAAACTTGCCAATCAGTGGTTAGAAGTGGGCCAGTGGTGCTGTGGCCTTGTGAAAAGACTAGGTTTTCCAATCCCTCTCTTTTGGATAGCCAATTTCCAAATGGGGAGCAAATGTCCTGTCCAGGACACCAGGGGACGTCGTATGGAATAAAATGGACCTGAATTTGAAATTTCATGTAACTCCTACCCATTTTATACCATATGACGTCCCCTGGTGTCCATCCTGGACAGAACATTTATTTCATAATACTGTTGAAATTAGTTTCTATTACTTGGTGGTGTTTGGCAATGGGTTCCAAGTAGAGCAGTACAGAACAGTTTAAGGAATCATGTAACTATTCTTCTACTTAGGGCTTGCAAGTCAGGCCGGGTTGGGTCCTGTTTCGAAATTTCTCTGTAAACGGATGTGCTCAAATAAGAGGAAGGGGAGGGCGTGTTTGGTTGACACGGAAAGTGGTTCTACACTTGTCAACAACAAAGTTTCTTGTTTGGTTCCAAATGATTTTAGACTAGGTGAAAGATTTAAATGTATTAATGCAGTTGAGATAGTCTCCTGTCCAGAATAATCTTGTGGGCTTTGGGAGAGACACTCCAAAAAAGTGAAAATCACTACCTTTTTGGGCATGTATACGTCTCCTAAAGCCTACAAGATTATTTGTGGATAGAGACGATTGGAAAGTTTTTTAATTTTTAATTTTGGGGAAGGGGAAGCTAAATAGTAACAAAAATATATGTTGTGTCCAAGACACCAGGGGACGTCAACTCCTCTTAACTAACACTCCTCTCTGCCCCTTGTCATGCCAAAAAGTGATTTATATATATATAAGGGGGGGGGGGGTGCATATTACTTTTTAACACTGATGTGCCCACCCCCTGATGGCGTGGAGAGGAGCGGTAGTCGTGAATGGATAAAAAATGCTCACCTTAACGAATGCTAACCACTGCTCTTTGTCAGGCGGCGGGCACATCAATGCCGGAAAGTGAATATGTGTCTCTCAAAAAAGTGAAAATCACTTTTCAATGCTGATGTGTCCATCCCTGACAAGGAGCAGTGATTAGCGCTTGTTAAGGGAAGCGTTCATAAACCGATCCCACGTTAGTCAAGAGGAGTCCAATCCTCCTTCCGGACTTCACATGGAATAAAATGGACAAGGGTCAGATGAAATTTCAAATTTCCTCCCATTTTATTTCATATGACACCCGTTGGTGTCCTGGACAGGACCAGAGCCTGAAGAAGTACAAGCATCCACAGTCAAAGTATCCTCATGCCAAACAGGAGGCTGAGAGGCCTTTGGAGGCTGAGAGGACCGCTTACATATGGATACAACATTGAGGTCAAACAAAGCCAGAACATGTGTCGGCTTGTTGGCCGACTTAACTCAAGAGAAGGTAATATAAATTAAAAAAGATAGACAATAACTTCCTACCGTCCATAATCATCCCTTCACGGGTTTGGATTATGTGAAAACAAATCTCATGAGAACTGTGCAAACAGTACTAAAGGGGCTAACGCATCAGTACAGAAATGTGATTTACACTTTTTGGGGGGCATTCATCACTTTTTGGCACTGATGTGTCCACACCCTGGTGCTGTTTACACAATTCTCACAAGATTCATTTTCACATAATTTTTTCCCTCCCTTCACATACCAAGGACATGAAACATCCTCATCATTAAGACGGTAAAATTGGAAAGTTGGGATGCCCTGGAATCCACACAAAACTCAGTATTGAGATCTAGCTGTATATTTTATGGGAAAGGATGTTATGTTCAGGATTTGGGGTCGTCATATCGAATAAAATGCATATTACATATTCAAAAAATGCATTACCCACCCATTTTATTTCATATGATGACCCTTGGTGTCCTGGACACCAAATCCTGCACAGAACATCCTTTCCCATATTTTAGCAAACCCCTCAATATAGATATCAAGCTGTGTGTCTTAAGGGTACCCCACCCCCCCAGATTGCATGCACAGAGGAGATGTGTGCAAAATGGATCAGGGTGTGGATACATCAGCACCAATAAGTGATAAGTACACCCCCAAAAAAGTGTAAATCACTTTACAATGTTGATGTGTCCGCACCCTGTCTATGTGCATAGCGTGCTCACATCTTTTGTGCGCATGAATCTGGTCTCAGAAACACCCAGGTTGCATGTGCACAGAAAATGTGCACATGGTATGTGTATGGGCTATTTGGGGTTTTACATCAGTTTTTACTGTTCTTTAAATTATTTAATTTAATTTTTTTTTGGAGGGGGGGGGAGAGGAGGGCGCTCTAATCACTTTTGAGCATTGATGTGTCCGCCCTGTCATTTGATGCATCAGTACGAATTTCATTGTACCTAATCTTTTCTGGTGGGGGGTAAAAGCAGTGCCAATTTACCCTCATTTTGTCATTGTAACTGCTTTTGGGCCTCCTTTTTCTATATTAATGAACAAAAAACCAGATGGTGCAAAATCAAACCGGCCAGTAGAGAGTGGATCAGAGCCTATCTGGACTATTTGTGAAACTCCCACTATTCTCCTAGTTCTTCCTTCCATTATATTTCACATGCAAATGTTGGGCAGTAGGATAAGCCTTTGTGGAGGACCAAGTCAGAGCTACCTTCATAACCAAACAAAGGGTGTTAGGTTTGCCATAGAAACAAAGGTCAGAGTTGAAATTGGTTATTTTTTAACGTAGAAACTGGTTTCAATGTCTCAAAAGGGAAAACCCATACTGGAAACCAGATACCACGTTGACTCAAATGTAGTTTGTCTATGTACATGTCTATAACCTATTTTCCGTAGAAAATGGGGTCCCTTCTATAGTTCTATGGTGATGGCACTACCTACCTTTCAAAACATTACTCGGCTTCCCCACAAAATCCAAATCAAATTTTCCCGCACGAAAAAACAAAACGCTTATTAGCAAAAGAAAACAAAGGCGGGAGTTTCCTACACAGCCCCTGGAATGAGAGGGACTCTTCGCAGGCTAGGAGTCACACACGTGGCAAAAAATAGGCCACATGACTCTTGCTGTTTTTCTAGACGACTGTGAAGAAAACATTTTTATTTTTAATTCTTACACTTAGGGGTGGCAATGTTAGACACAACCCGTGAACCCGAAACGAAATAAGCAGGTTAGGGATGACTATAACAAGTTTTGGGTCAAAATGGGTCAACCTGTTTTAACAAAATTAATAAATGGGTCGGATTCAGTTGAGCCATGTAGTCGTATACCCTTATCTCGACACGACACGAACCCAACTAGCCAATATGAATTATCACATGATCCACAAACCCAACACTCAATAAGCGGTTTAGGGTTGACTGCAAACGTGTTTACCCGCTTTAGCTAGCTTTAACACGAATAGTAAATGGGTCATGTTGGTAAAATTTGCAATTGGATTAAGAATATTAAGAGACTTAGATGCCAAACTTGGCGGAAATGGGTTAATGTCTGTCCCTAGTTTCAAAGATAAGGTGAGACAATGTGGTCAGAGCTCCAATTTTTCGGGCCAACCAGTTTTATTCTTGTTCAGAAGTTGAAAGGTTTGAAGACTTGGATTAGAAAATGGACGTGGGAAGAGTTTGGTCTAGTGGAGGTTAAAAAGGGTGAATGCCTCAAACAAATCGAAGAGATTGACAGACAAGATTAGCTAAGCCCCATTTCAAAAGAATTGAAAATGAGAAGAGAAGATCTTCGAAAGAACTACATGAGCTAGTTAAATTTGGATTGGCTCCAGTTTGGCAATACAAACTCCAAATTCTTCCACTAGATGACAACCATGAGAAAAAAGAAAAACTTAATGGTTAGCATAAAGGTTGCGAACAAAGTCGTGAGTGGCCAAAATCAAATAAACTCAGTGATATCTCAGTTTTATGCCAACCTTTTCAGGGAGATGATCCTTGACAGACCAAAATTGGAAGGTCTGATTTTTAGTCGCATATCAGAGGAGAAGGCAGAGTGGCTAGAAAAACCGATATCAAAGAAAGAAGTTGTGGAAGCCTTGAAGAGTTTTCAAGAGGAAAAGGCCCCAGGCCCTGACGGTTTCCCAATGAGGGTTTTTTTTTTTTTTTTGCAGAGATATGGGATTCAGTTGGCCCAGACATGATGGGAGCAATTTTAGAATACTTTTTGCAAAAGGGCCTTTGTGTCGTAGTCTTAACTATTTCTTCATCTCTCTAATCCCAAAGAAAAAAGTGGCTAAAGACTTGAAAGAAAAAAATGGTTAAAGACTTGAAAAACTTCAGACCAGTAAGCCTTATTGGCAACTTCTACAAGCTTTTAAGCAAAGTTCTTGTGCACCGAATGGAAGAGGTTATGGAATGCACTTTTGTAAATGGGAGACAAATGTTTGACTGTTCCCTTGTAGCGAACGAATGTATAAACTATTGGCAGAAGACCAAGAGAACGTGAGTTGTTTGTTAAATTGACATGAAAAAAGCATATGATCATATAAATTGGGGTTTTCTTGATTAGGTCATGCAGTAGATGGGTTTTGGAGCCAAGTGACGTTTTTGGATCAGAACATGCATTTCAATATCTTCTTATTCTATCCTTGTTAATGGGATATCAAAGAGATTTTCGAAAGGATGACGTGGTTTGAGACTGGGTGATCCTCTATCTCTCTTTAACATGGTTATGGAAGTTTTTAGCAGATTGATGATGAGAGTTGAGGAAGTAGGTTGTTTGACCAGATGCCATGTGGGGAAAAATGGGTTTTCTGTTCTCCTCTTACAATTTGCTAACGACTCCATTTTTTTTCTTACCAAACTCAGAGAATGAAATTTGAAATCTAAGGGCTCTCTTACTTATGTTTGAAACTACTTCTGGCCTTCAAGTAAACCTGCCAAAGAATACAATGATGGAGGTGGGGATGTCCCAAATCTGAGTAGGCTAGCGGATCTGATGGGATGTGTTATTGTGTCTTGTCCATAAGCGTACTTAGGTCCCTCTGGGAGGGAGAGTGATGTCTAAACACCTTTGGGATCCGATGATTGAAAGATTTAAGCAGAGACTATCAAGATGGAAGGACAGGTACCTATCCAAAGGGGAAAGTTAACCCTGGTCAAAACAACCCTATCGAATCTTCTTGTCTATTTCATGTCACTCTTTCGAGCCCTAATGTCGATAATTCTTCATTTAGATTAGATTAGAGTAAATTTTCTTTGGCAATCTAAGGACACCAACCACACCTTCCCTCTGGTGAGAAGAGATCGATTATGTCTTCCAAATGAGGAGGACAATCTAGGCTTTCAAGCTCTTAAAGAGATGAACCAAATTCTCTTTGCTAAATGGCTATGGAGATATGGAGAAAAATCAAATCCTTTGTGGAGGAGGGTAATCGCCGTCAAATACTTAGACAATGGTCGGGGGTGGAGAACTTAAAAACCAAATGATGGCTACACTTTGGGCCTATGGAGAGACATTTTTCATGAAGCGGAAGAATTTCACCAATGGATCCGCTTCAAGGTAGGAAAAGAGGAGAAAGTCAGATTTTGACATGATATATGGTGCAATCCCACTCCAATACCTCAAGCTTTCCTTGACATTTTCTCTATAGCAATTCTAAAAAACGGGCTTGTTAGTGATCACATACTTTTGGAGAATGATAGTCTCTTGGGATCTTCATCTTAGACAAGAAGCAAATGATTGGGAAAAGCTATCTATTTCAGGTATTTTGCTAAGGTGGGAGAGAGCAGTCATTGGTACTTGCAATGATGAAGACCGAAGACTTTAGATTCCCAATGACAAGCAAGGATTCTCTATCCAATCCCTATATAATATTATCAGATCAAGGGTTTCTCTTTCAAAACCGGCTATTGAAATATGGAGGTTCAAGATGCCTGAAAAATTTTGTATTTTCCCCGGCTATTACATTTTAACAAGGCTTTTTCTATGCATAACCTCCAAGAGAGGGGCTATCCTGGCAAATGGTGCTTCATATGTGGTTGCAGCGAAAAACCTCCCCCCACCTATTCCTTCACTATTCTATCACAAGTTTCATATGGATGGATGTTTTATACATATTTCACCACTCTTGGGTCATGCCGGCTTCCTTACAATAGATGTTTGACTCATGGTTTCATGGGCTCAAAGGGATCTTATCGCCCAGGGGAAAAATTTTATGGACTAGTATTCATCGTGTCATCTGCTAGGCCATTTTTTCTTTGTGTTTTTTTTTAGGTTAAAACCATTTGGATTAAGCAAGCAAGCCTTCGTGAGATCAGAGATAGGGGTGGGCATGGGCCTGACCGGGCCATGGTAGGCTCAGGTCCAACCCTTAAATTATAGATTGGGCTCGGGCCGGGGTTTGGGCCCAGCCCTCATTAATTGATCGGGCGAAGCCCGACCCACAATTAAAAAAAAATGTTGAGATGTAGGTTTGAACTCTAGACCTATCCAAGGTTCAAAATTTCGATTTTGATGAATTATTCGTCATGAGGATTAATGGAAATTTCACTAGAATGCTTCAAAATATTATAAAAATTATGAA
>JAOXJP010282512.1:0-19382 GCA_025762735.1 Platanus orientalis | reverse complement strand
TTACTTGTTCTCTAATTTAGTTGGTGATCCTGAGCATATAAATTAAGATTCAATTATGTCATTATTTCGTTTATACTGACTCTCAATATTACATATTTAATATAATTAGAAAAACGCATAGATTTGCATGTTTTGGTGTTAGTAGGAATCTTGGTTATTGTGCTACAACACTTATGCTATTTTATTTTTAATCTCTTATAACACACACTCACTTACTTACATGCATGCTGCATCAAAAGACATTTCTCAATTAAAAAAAGAAAAAAGAAAAGATATATACATATTTTTTTTATAAAAAAGAAAAAGGTATTGCAACACTCTTCTTCTCTAGTTCTATATCTCTCTTACCTCCTGTAACACCATCTTCTTCCTCCCCTTCTGTATGGGCATAATCCCATCATCCGAAAACCATCAATGCCAATGTCGCCGAAATATGTGTTATAATGTATCCAACTGTAGATTAAGGGCTGGACATCAATAAGAAATTGACAAAGGGCCTTTTACGAGGAGATGTCCTGATGCAGCACAAAATAACTTGTATAGGAAAGATTAAAAAAAGTTGAAGAGAAAGAGAAGAGAGAAAGATAAGAGATTACCAGACTTCTTGGAATGGAAGACTCTACCATTCAAGATTCATTTATAATAAAACCCTACCTAGAGTTCCATGGAATCTCCACCATGAAAAAAATAACCCATCCTAGGTTGATTAGCCATAAGCTTCTAAGAAGACAATTTTTTTTTTCAAGATAACATTCATTTCTAAAATTGTGGGTTACAAGCATATATATAGACTTTACATGCCAATCTTTCCAAATCCCACTCTAACTAAACTTTCTAAATAAATAAAACTCTCTAAGAAAACTAAATCCCGGTTTTGAGTGACACCTGCCCGTATTTTGGCCATAACTCTCCCAAATCACATCAGATTCTCAAGATATTGGTCTTGTTGGAAAGAGAACTGAATAACCTTTCAAATGCACCAAAATCAGCCCAAACGGATGAGTTTTAACCCTCCAAAATATGGCCTAAAAAATAAAAACGGGATTATAACTTTGACTTTAAAAGACTCCTAATTACATAAGGACTCTAAAATGAATTCATAAGAAATAAAAGATAATGTGTAACATTAAATCCTAATTAAACTCAAACTCAAACTAAGATAATGTTTCTCCAATATGCAACACACGATCTCTCTTTGCTGCTACATATGTGAGTCCCACCCACACATTACATAGGATCCATTTCATCCATGATATCTACATCAAATGGTTAACTTGGTTGCTAAAAACTGAGATCTTTTGGCATAAGAAATTCAAGTGCAGGTGGCTCAAAGAAGGGGATGGAAACACATTTGTTTTTTTATAAGGTGGCTAAGGGAGGAAGAGGGAAAATTTGATCTCAAGCTTGGTGATTTAGGGGGATGTGGTGGATAATGGATTTCTGTAGGTGTGTAACCCTAGATGTGGGGAGATGTAGGGCCTTTAGCATGCTCAGTAATGGAGAAAACTCCAGGGCCCTCCAGATCATTGCACTAAATCTCATAGGGTCTCAACTTGATATTCAAAAATTGCTTCATGCCAGTGTCACTTATGCTGGAAGACACTCATGACAAAAACTTAGGTGGATGGATTGTTTTTGAGCTATGAGTTATTTGAAATAAGTCCCAAGCATTTTTGTTGAGTTTTGTGTAACCTACATCAAGATTTCTCCATCTCAGTTTATATCCTAGCTTGGTTAACGATTTTGAGGCCATAAAGGTCTTTCTTGAGATGACACAATTTTCCTTTGTCGATAGAGTATTGAAAACCAGGTGATAACCTCATGTAAACTTCGTCTTCAAGGTCTCCATGTAGGAAGGGTATTTGTTCTTGCACCAAGCATCCTATTGTTAATCACGTGTGCTTGACTTGTTGTGTCCCATGTTTTGATCTTTTTCCACCTCTTTGTCTTTGGTTTCTAATCCTTGAAGTGTATCTTAAGATTTATCTCAACCACAATGGATGAGGAAATACAAGCTTTGGAAAAAAGTAGTTCATGAGATGTTGTAGATCTTTTAAGAGGGAAGGAGCATGTGGGGTGTAGATGGGTATTCTTTGTGAAGTTGCAACCTATTGGTAGTGTGGAGAGGTACAAGGCTAGGTTTGTAGCCAAGGACTACACCTAGACATATGGGATAGATTACCAAGAGACATTTGTCCTTATGGAAAAGATGAATTCCATCCATATATTGATCTCTATTGTTGCTAACCAGGGATGGCCATTGCTTTAGCTTGACGTTAATAATGCCTTCCTACATGGAGACCTTGAAGAAGAAGTTTACAAGAGGTTGCCACCCAGTTTTTAGTACTTGACCTATAAAGGGGAAGTGTACCATCTTAAGAAAGCACTCTATGACCTTAAGAAGTCTCCTAGAGCATGGTTTGAAAAGTTTCGTGTTGCCATGCTTAAAAATGGCTATAAACTATGCCAAAAGGATCACATCCTCTTTGTAAAGCATCAGAAAGGGAAGGTGTCACGACCTAAATCCACGGGCCGGGTTTGGATCTGTGACATGGGAATGACCCCCCCGAACACGTTTCTTATATGGAGAGACCAATAAGCTTGGAGTGTGTCATTAACTCTTACCTATTCATATCACTTTTCATATAGTAGATTATCTTTTTATGTCTGTCCATTTAAGTCTCATCCAATAAGTCAATTTCAAACAATCACATTCCAACGGAATAATAATACTAACAATCATAATCTAAACTAGGTGCAGCAGAAATAGTAATACGTCATCAAATCCAAACATCCTATTATCTAAAGTAATAGGTCTCGACATGCCCTCAATAATAATATATACAAATGTCACCCACGAAGGGGCCCATCCCATAGAGTCAAAAATACATGTCTCGTCCAAATACAAGTAAGTTAAAAACTGAAATGAGCTAAGATAGGATACTAGGCTAGCCGTCCGACCTCCAAACATCACAACTTTGTCTTAGGCGTAGTTTGACCTGTACGCCTACTCATCTACGGGTGGTACCAATTGGGGTAAGTTTGATGGGTTAAGAGGGAGGGTATACAGTTTATACAACACAAAAAAGAAGGCAAAGTAGGTATAATAGTAGATAGAGTGATCCAAAGTAGAAGGAAATAGAGTGCATAAGTGCATGCATCAACAATAATATGCATATATCTCTTCTAGAATCAAGTATGCTTATGCTCCGAAATAACTAAACAAGAATCCAATCTAAGACAGTTCCAAACTATACATGTACTAAAGCTAAGTGCCATGTGCCATAAACAAACTACCATGTACTATATAGATAAGTGGATGCATGTAGAGTAAAAAGGTATACTACATGTTATGTGCCAAACCCAGAATGATCCAAATACTAAATTGTCAACAAATACCTATGAACTTATGAAGGTTCCCAATAAAACCAAGTCCGAATCCAAATGCAAAATGGTCAATGCTGACCCTTTGACAAATAACCCACCTCCCTAAGGGCGAAACTTATAGGCCTCACAAGTGCTTGTATACTGCCCTACCAGTGGGACCCACAAATGCTCACATATCGCCCTATGAATGGGGTTGACAAGTGCTGGCATATCGTCATATGAGTGAGGCTCATAAGTATTCGTATATTGCCCTATGAGTGGGGCTCACAAGTGCTCTCATATCATCCTACGAGTGGGGCTCATAAGTTCTCGCATATCTCCATACAAGTGGGACTCATAAGTGCTTGTATATCGTCTTATGAGTGGGGCTCATAGGTCAAACTTGGGTTCTACACTCCTAACTTGATCCAAAGGGTTTGTAAACCATTTTATGGTCTGTTTAAAACATGTGAAATGACAATTTTACTCTTACAAAGGAAAAATTATATTTTTACCCCTTATGAGTGTTGCAGGGTATTACACTCATTGTTTATGTTGATGATATTGTTGTTACATATGATGAACAGTGTGAGATCAATAACCTGAAATGTTTTCTAGGCAAGGAATTTGAGATCAAGGATTTGGGGCTTCTTAGATACTTTCTCTTGATTGAGGTTGCTAGATGCAAGGATGGTATCTTTTTATCCTTGCGCAAGTATATGCTAGATCTCCCCTAAGATTCTAGGATGTTAGGGTGTAAACCTTGTGAGACTTTCATTGAGTCTAACCACTACTTGTAAGTAGATGAGGCCCGCCGGTTTATTAATATTGGTTGGTATAAGAGATTGGTTTGAAAATTTATTTACTTGCCATTGACTAAACCATACATTTCTTATGTTGTTGGAGTTGTTAGTTCATGTATGCTTCCACAACGTCGTATCTTGAGGTAGCATGTCATATTTTGCGATATTTGAAGAAGAGTCCAGGTCTTTTATGAAAGGTGGAAAGATTGATAATTGAAGCCTTTACAAATGCTAATTGGCATAGTTTGTTGACTCCTTGAGTCGACTTGGTGACTTGGTTGAGTTGACTTGACTCTTGAGGTATAGGAGTCGAATCAGGTAGGTGACTCCTTTATATACTAGACTCAGCCGAGTCATGAGAGTGATTCGGTTGAGTCCTTTGACTTGAGGCGAGTTTCATGACTTAACTGAGTCTTAATTTTTTTTAAATACTATAAAACATTAAAACACAATAAAAAAAACCTAATTACTTAATTTAGGTTAAAGTATTTTAAAGAAATAACTTAATTACTTAAGTGACTACGACTCTTCCTTTCCAGAAAATTGTTCACATCATTTGGTTTCTTTATGCGGGTATTCATTGCATAGTTTTGAGAATCGGACCGTCAAACCGGTAAGGTGAATGGTTCAAGTCTAACCGGGTTTGACTGTCGGTTTATATGATCTATTTACGGTTTGCGTTAAACATAAATAAAATTTAATAAAATACCATAAAATAAATAATGCATTAGAAGGATTATGATTAGGTTTTTAATTTCTAAACATACTAAAAAATGTAATAAAATACTATTAAATAAAATAATTCATGGAAAGTGATTAGAATTCATTAAGACACATTCTTAATTTTTTTCTTCTTAATTTACTAAAAAACATTGGTTGGTTTTACCATAATCGGGTTCATAAAAAAATGGTGAAAATTGGTCAGTTTTGACATGTTTTACCGGTTATATGCGGTTTTTGGTAGATAGCGGTTTTAAGCTTCTATAGAACCGTTTAAGGTGTTGGTTCTAGTCAAACCGGATTGAACTGGTTTTCAAAACTGTGGTTCACTGTTTACGTACTACATTACCCTCTTATTTGTAAGCTTTAGGTTTTTATAACTAGTTTTTTCCTAAATTATTTGTAGTTTATTGCTACTTGAGTTTGATAGACTTAAATTTTCACGTTAAGGTTTATGTTATTCTTTTTGCTTGTATGTGTTAATTGTTAAATGAGGTTGCAATTGATTTTAATTGACATTTAGTATTATCTCTAGAATTATTTTGAGGTTTCACATAGAAGAATCTTTTTAATATTGACTCATGTGAATTTTGTAGTATCATAATAGAAAATGCTCATATTTATCATAGAAATTGGCAATACTTGATCCAAAATACTATCTATATTTTATAAAAATAAAAATAAAAAGTGGCATGACTCCCCGAATTAACTCCAATGACTTCGAGTCGGTTCCACTCCTGAGCTATCTGAGTCGAGTAAAAGATCTGACTCGGCGAACCTTGTTAATTGGAATGGTTTTTTGGATGATGGGAGGTTTACTTTAGGCAATTACACATCTGTTAGGGATAACTTAGTTACTTGGTGCAATAAGAAGCAACCCGTTGTAGCATGATCTAGTGTTGAAGTCGAGGTTAGAGCTATGGATCATGGGATCTATGAGATGCTATGGATATGTGGCTTCCTAAAAGGTTTTTTTCGAGCTAGGAGGGGGCTAAGACAAGGTGATCCCCTTTCCCCCTTCCTTTTCACCATGGTGGTTGACACTCTCAGTAAGTTGATGAATAAAGATGAGGAAAGAGAGCTAGTAAAAGGTTTTGCAGTGGGAAATAGGCATGTTTTGGTTTCCCATATTTAGTTTACGGATGATACGATCTTATTCTATGAGGCTTCCCAGGCCTATGTTGCAAGGCTAAGATCTATCCTAAGGTGCTTTGAAAAAATATCAGGTTTAAGGGTCAATATGGAAAAATGCAAAGTAGCTGGGCTAAATCTGAAAGAGGAAGAATTGTCAGTTTATGTTGGGATAGTGGGGTGTTAGTAGGAGTCTTGGCTTATAAAATATTTAGGTTTTCCACTCGGGTGCAACTCTTGAGCAATATCATTTTGGTAGTCAGTCTTGGAGAAAGTGTCAAAAAGATTGAGTTCCTAGAAAAGAAACTACATATCATTGGGGGGCCGAATTGAATTGATAAAATCTACCTTGTCTAATCTTCCAACCTACTACCTGTCTATTTTTAAGGTCCCATGCAAAGTGATTCAATCTATTGAGAAAATGCAAAGAAACTTCCTTTGGGAATTAGGTGACAAAAGAAGAAATCTCTTATTGAGATGGAACATGGTGTGCAAATCGATGGAAAGTGGAGGTTTGAGTCTGGGTAATTTGGCAATTAGGAATGATGCTCTATTGGCAAAATGGCTTTGGAGATTTCCAAGTGAAGAAGGTAGTAGTGACACTCAGTTATTGCAGCAAAATATGGATTACATGATAATGGATGACAGTGTAAAGGAGGAGAAAGAGTTAAACTCACTTGTCCTTGGAAGAACATCAGTAAAATTTATTCAAGGTTCATTACTTATGCAAGATATGATCTAGTCAATGGGGAAAAACTCAAGTTCTGGGAGGATAAGTGGTGGGGTGAGGTGGATCTGGCTACCAACTACCAAAGGATTTTTTCTATTTCATTTAAGAAAGGTTTACCAATCTCCTGCTTCTACTCTTTGCCTTCCCTGAGCTCTAGTTTGTCATGGGATCTTGGACTGCGTAGAGGTGTGAGAGACCACGAGATTGAGGAGGCATCCTCGCTCCTTCATTTTCTTTCTGCGGTCTTCATTGATTCCAATTCCTCCAACTCTCGATTATGGTCCCTATCATCTAGTGGCCATTTTTCTCCTTCATCCTTTCGAAAAACTCTTTTTGACTGCTCTTATCCTTTTACTGTGTCCCCATCTTCTCCCCCATTTCCTTTCAGCACTATTTGGAAAGCTCATAGTCCACCTCGGTATAAAGCTCTATGTTGGGAGGTGGCTTATAAATGTGTTAATACAAGTGATATGATTCAGTGTAAGGGTAAATGATGGTGCCTCTTTCCTCATGTGTGCCACCTTTGTCATTGGGAGGATGAATTGGTTAACCACTTATTCATACATTTCCCTTATGCATAAAAAATATGGTGGTCTTTTATTAGAACTTTTGAAGTCTCGTTGGCATTACCCTTGGAGATTATAGGCCTTCTAAGGTTATGGCACAGTGTCCCTTTCAAAAAAAGAGGCAAGGCTCTATGAAGATATCTTTCATCCATCATTATATGGTCAATCTGGGAGGAAAGGAATTTGAGGATCTTTCAAGACAAGAAGAGATCGGCAAAGCAACTGATTGAATGCATCTCTATCCGATTGGCTTTTTGGGCTTCCGAAGTACCATTCTTTAAAGGCATTTCAGTGGACAACTTAACAAGGGATTCGCCCAACATCATTAACTCAGCCCCCATTTGTCCTCAAGTGGCTCATTGCTGGTCCCTTCCTACGAGAAATTCAGTGAAGTTAAACTTTGATGAAAGTTCAATGGGTAATCCGGGTCCGGTGAACATGGGGGGTACCTTCTTTGATGCATCCGGATCTTGTTCAATGGCATACTCAGGTCCACTAGGTATAAGGGATGCTACTTATGCAGATGTAATGGCTCTTCTATTTGGCCTTAGGCTCATTTACTCCAAAGGATTATCTTTTACTCCCATTATAGTGGAAGGTGATTTGGCGAATGTTATTAGATTGATGAATAACAAAAGTTCGGGGCTATGGAGGCTATACCATTTACTAAAGAAAGCAGTGTTTCTAGTTTCCTCCTTGAATATCTCATTCATTTAGATCCCAAGAGAGGCCAATGAGGTAGCAGATGGGCTGACAAAGAGGGGTGTGGACAAAGAAGATATAGATTTGGGTTCCTCTGTAGAGTAGATGTAATTGTGAGAGTTGTTGTATGAGAGGTGGGAGGGCTCCCCTCCCCTCCTTTCCTTTTCTTTCTCCCCCTCCCTTCTCCCCATTATTTGTCTGGATTCGGTTTGCCAGTTGTTCTTGTTCTCTCTTTATTCCCCATCCCCTATTAATACACATCCACTGTTTTTCAGCCAAAAAAATATATGTTTATATGTGGCTTCCTAAGAGAATGGAATTCAGCTCCCAAGTCCCAAGGTCCTATGCAGTTGTATTTGTGACAATCAATCTACCATTAGTTTTTCCTAAGACCCTTTCTAGCATGATAGGGTCAAGCACATCAAGGTTGACAAACATTTCATCAAGGAAAAATTACAAATTAAGTATATATGTATTTCCTTTGTGATTGAATATCAGTTGGCCATGTATTCAATAAAGGCCTATGTTGTCCTAGTTTAGTAGGATTGTTGGCAAGCTTGGTATGCATAATATCTATATACCAGCTTGAGGGGGAGTGTTGTAGTGTATGGGAATATGTGATCATACATGTAAGGGTACATTTGTCAAGTATTGTATGAGGGTATACTTGTAAATGCCCCTCTCATGTGTTCTTCTATTACAATTTATAATATATGATATGTGAGAGTTCTATACGCTCTCCTTCCATATTCCTTCCCAAGTTCTCTCTTTTTCGTCTTCTTGAAACCTAGCACTTCAAACACTAAATCATAGAAATCCACTAAAACCTTCTTGTGCTGTTGCTTTGAGATCAAAGATTTAGACCTTCTCCACTATTTTTTGGGCAATGAGGTAGTTCGTTCCTAGTCTGAGGTCTGTTTGTCCCAACAAAAGTACACTTTTGATTTACTCATGGGAACCGGCTTGCTTGGATCCAAACTCGTGGTCACCCTTCTGGATTCCAATGTGAAGCTAAACTTGTCTAATCATGACCTTCTTGATGATCACAGTTATTTTAGTCTCCTCATTGGGAAGCTCTTTATTTTACTATCACTCATCCTAACTTTTCTTATGCAATGTGTGTGGTTAGTCAATACATGCATGTTTCTCGGACTTTCCACTTGTCGGCTGTATATCATATTCTTAAATATGTTAAAAGTTCTCTTGATTGTGGTTTATGGTATTGTCGTCATGGGCATCTACGTGTTAACAGATTTTCGGATGCTGATTGGTCAGATGTTAGGTGCTCTGCAACTGGTTATTGTACCTTCGTTTGTGGAATTTTGATGATTTGGAGGAGCAAGAAGCAACCGGTAGTTGCTCTCTATATTGCTGAGGCGTGGAGTATTGGGTTATGTCTCACAACTCTCGAGAGCTTCTTGTCTTTGCACCCTTCTATGTGATATTGGGTTTCCTGTTCATGGTCTTATCTATGCTTTTACATTGTGAAAATCACGTGGCCTCCCACTTTGCAATTAGGTGTTGCATGA
The DNA here is from genome assembly GCA_025762735.1 of Platanus orientalis. Taxonomy (NCBI): domain Eukaryota; kingdom Viridiplantae; phylum Streptophyta; class Magnoliopsida; order Proteales; family Platanaceae; genus Platanus; species Platanus orientalis. The sequence goes on along the minus strand of JAOXJP010282512.1, from coordinate 9,835 downwards.
AGGCACGAAACATATCGAGGAGGCTTGTCATTTCATTCGAGATCTTGTTATTCATCAACTGGTCTGTACTCATGTAGCTACTTGTGAACAACTTGCCAATATTTTTACTAAATCTTCCCCTCACTAGTCTGTCTATCATTTTTTCGAAGTTGGGTATGCGTGATGTTTATGCTTCAATTTGAGGGGGAGTGTAGAGGATAGGCATTCTTTTGTACATTTTGTATAAGGGTAACTTGGGTACATTTGGGAAATTCTAACACTTATAATAGGCTGCTGTTTAGAGCTCTAATGAGATACAAATGATTTCTTCTCTTCTTGTTCTTCACTCATCCTCCATTCACCCAAGTCTACTTTTGGATGGGTTGTTATGCAAGTAGATTATTAGAGATTTGCATGGAGGTGGACTTGGAGTTCATTTCAGACAGGACAAGACTTTGACTATGGTGGTTGATTGTTACTAGTGGCGAAAGATATATTGTGATATTGACAGATTGATGAAGAGATGTAAAAAATGTAAATTGGTTAAGGGACAATCACAAATATGGGTTTATATACCCCATTGCCTACTCCTACTTGACCATGGGTTTATCTTTGCATAGACAGTGTCCTAGGTCTTATGAAGACTGCTTGAGGCTATGATTCTATTTATGTCTCTCAGATTATTTTCCAAAAGTGACTCAGTTTATACCATGTTTGCGGATATCCGATGCATCACAATTGTTCTTCAAGGAGGTAATTCTCTTACGTGAAGTTCGTTCTTCTATCGTTTCAGATCACGACACTAAGTTTATTGGACATTTTATTCAATTTCCATATTCTAGCATATGTCATCCACAAACTAATGGTCAAACAGAACTGGTATAATGGAGTCTTGGTAATCTGTTGTGCTGTATAATTGGGGACTACATGTAGACATGGGATATTGTTTTATCACAAGCCAAATGAGAACTCAGTTAACCATAGCATCAACAATCATCTTTTGAAGCAGCTTATGGGCATAAACCACATCATGTACTTGATCATGTACCATTGTCTCAAGATGCAATAAGTGAATATGTAGAAGCTTATGTTGACTATATCAAGAGAATTATGATGAAGTGCGTGCCACAATTAGAATCAACAATGATTAGTGTAAGGACACAACAAATCAACAGCGGTGATTCAAAGCTGTCAGTGTGGGTGATCAAGTTATATTGCATTTAAAAAGGGATGATTTCTTGAGGGAACTTATCATAAGCTGATGATGACAAGGAAGATTGGGCCCTGCAAGTTGTGAAAAAATAATAATAATAATAATTTACATGCTTATGTGTGGAACTACCAGATGATCCACAGATTAGTCCCATCTTCAATGTATTTGATTTATTTGATGGGTCACGGATTTGATGATGAACCTACAACTAAATATTGGGTGAACTAATTACTTAAGAAGCCAAGTAAAATACTTGAAGAGGTGGTAGACATGAAGGAAGCTCGCTTTAGTAGAGGTTATTAATACAGGTGATCTCTTATCGGGTGGCTGGGGAAACTATCCTCACCAAGTGAAAACATGTGGGTTTTGTTGAAATATATTAATTCCTGTATCTCCTAACACCTTATGGTTTTGGGGGAGTTGGTTAGTTCCCTCTCAAGTTTCAATAGGTATAGGAAGTGGAATTGAAGTGTTTGGATCTTGGATGTGTTTTTTTGTTTTGATAAATGATAAGTAATTATAGGTGAAGAAGGGTTTTGAACCGAGGTCTATGGTATGACACCCACAGACTTGACCAACTTATTAGCAGTATCTGCGTGTGTTCTTAATTTCTTCTTAGATTAAAGTTCTCTCTGGCCCTAAGGAATTGACGCGGGAGCATCTTTTCTTTATTATTTAGTATTAGTAATGTGTTCTGTCGTTTTAATTTATTTAAAATAAAGTCATGTGATAGCTTAAGTTATAATGTGTGGTTGAATTTAGAAGCTTTTAAGGGCTGATACTGCTAGTACGACTAGCCAGTCTTATATATAACTGTCATTGTAAACAAAGGTATATTTATTTATTTATTTTTTAATGCAGAATTAATGTTCTTTATACCTTGCAATGCAGACCAGACGAGCCTCTCTTTGAGTACTAAAATGATTCAGCTCTCACTTTTCTCTTTTCCACTTTTTAATTTATAAAAGTCAGATGGATTTTGAATATAATTTTTTTTTTTGGGTGTGTGTGCATGCTGAATCAGTGCTAAATTAGGATGTCTGAAATAGTTCTACAGGAATATGTGAGTTGATTTTTTTTTTTTTTATCTCTGTTCATATTGGGAATTGTTTGTTGAAGCATATCAAATTCTATATCTCCTAACACCATAAGGTTTTGGGAGAGTTGTTAATTTGCTGTTAACATGGTATCAGAGCCAAGTCAGGTTGCAAGTTCGAATCCCGTGGAAGCAAAAGTCTCCCAGAAATGGTACTGCATGTGTGTGCACAACGTGCGGACTCGCACCTAGTTCCTCTAGTGTTCTCAGGAGAGAACAGTATTACTCCTGAAAGGGGGTGTTGAAGTATATTAACTTCTGTATCTCCTAACACCTTAAGGTTTTGGGAGAGTTGTTTAATTCGCTGTTAACATTGTTAACTGAAATTAGCAACTGATCACTCCATTCCTTATCCATGGAACTACTTTCAAACCTAGCTTAATGATTCAATCTTATCATTTGAATTAGAGGTTGCTTTTAGTCCAGCAAAATGGCCATCTTTGTTTAGTTTTTGATGTCATAACTATATCCAGGTTACGGGAGAGGCTGAATATACTGATGACACACCAATGCCTCCGAACGGTTTACATGCTGCTTTAGTACTGAGTAGAAAGCCTCATGCCCGTATACTCTCTATAGATGATTCGGGAGCCAAGTCTTCACCTGGGTTTGAAGGTCTGTTTCTTTGTAAAGATGTGCCTGGTACTAATAAAATTGGACCAGTTTTTGATGATGAGGAGATTTTTGCTTCAGAATATGTAACTTGTGTGGGTCAGGTATAGATCATTCTATTTAATAATTATTTGACTATTACTGTAATTTCATTCATATAACTGTTTCAGAAAAGGATATCGTGTTTTCCTTATGCAGGTTGTAGGGGTGGTTGTGGCTGATACACATGAAAATGCAAAAATAGCTGCAAGAAAGGTCCATATCGAGTATGAAGAGCTCTCCGCAATTTTATCCATAGAGGAGGCCATCAAATCTAACAGTTACCTTCCTAATACTGAGAGATATTTGGAAAAAGGGGATGTGGGATGTTGTTTTCAATCAGGAGTATGTGACAAAATTATAGAAGGGGATGTTCATGTAGGAGGTCAGGAGCATTTCTACTTGGAGCCACAAAGCAGTCTGATATGGACATTGGATGGTGGCAATGAAGTTCATATGATTTCTTCTACTCAAGTAGGTTAAACATCTAAGAACTTTTGATCCTTTTCTTGCACTAATGTTGCCACTGCTGTGGTTTACCGATGCTTTAAACCCTATGTTGTAGAGTCCTTTTAGCTTTAAGATAGGTTGGATGTGTCCAAGGCTTTTCTTGATTTGTGCTTTCCATCTTTTCATCTTTTTACTTGCCTACTGTTGCAGTATTCTGTCCTAGCATTTGAAATTGAAACTTGCAACACCCTTGCTGGTGCTTGCCTTTAAGTGTCTCTTGTGGTGCCACTACTGAATAATTTATTTTACTTTTTTTTTAAAGTTTTGTAAGTCGGGTAATTTTCTTCTTTTATTAGTTTCTTATTCATTATCGCAGCTGGTGTAAGTGGCATAGTGATTTGGTTGTAGAATCTTATGCTTTTGTTCTTCTTTTTTTCTTTTCTTTTCTATTTCACTGAAAAGGTGGCATGTCTTCGGTATATGACATGATCCATACATTTCTCCCTTCATTGTCATTTAATGTTACCACGAATTTTGGATGTTATATCTAGTCTTACAAGCTCTTGTTTGATAAAATGGGCCCAATGGTCTTTCACTGGTTGCTACTCTGCTTGTTATTGTCAGTTTCTGTAACATTGTCTTTGAGTGATAGTTTTCTTTCTTTTTCTTTTTTTTTTTTATTTCAGTCTAGCTGATGTTAATGGCATTATTTTTCTTTGCTTGTAGACCTCACACATTTTTTTTTTGTTAACAGTACCATTATTTATCTTTGACTTTTTTGGAATTTTGTTATTAGTAGCAAGGATATGCTTCAATGTCAAGAAATCTTGATATTTTCGATGTCACCCTTATTTAATGTCGAACAATGTAGTATTTTGGATCATGCGAATAATGTATTTATTTAATTCATTAAGTACTTAAACTATTTTGAATAAGACTATTCATTTCAAGAAATTTACTAGGACCTAATCTACTTATTTTTCTAGTTGTGTTGTGCGATATGATGCATGAATATTTTTGCATTTGACAGACTATGCATGTGTGCATTTTCTTTTGTGAAATCCATGAATTCAATTATCTTTTTATCTGAATTGATGATTTAATATATTTTTTTCAATCGTTGAATGAAAAATATTTCAGAGCAGGCAGCAAGACTGGGTTCTCAGCTACAAGGCACAGGGAGACCTTTCAGCCCCTAAAGTGGGTCCCACAAGGTGTATATAGGGTCCTTGAATGGTGCGGCAACCCAAGAAAGAAATCTCTACATCCAGTGCTTTAAAATTCAAAATATTTGGGATTTTGAATTACATTTTGATGGGTCTTTCTAAAGATTAAGTGTACAGCTGCTGCAGCCTTTCACTATTTTCTATTAAGTCTAGTACTTTCTTTCTTTTTTTCTTATTAAAGGCCTAGTGGTTATTTTAAGTTTAATTAGGACTACAAGTTAGTTTTAGCAGGCCCTTTTTAGAATTTATTTCAAGTCCAATTAGTTTTTGTTTACTTTCTAATATTTTGAATATGGACCAAGCTTAATTGATATGAAGTACATGGAATGGATTTCTACAGTATCTAATCTCAAGTGAGCTAGGGTTTGTCGTAGAAGAAGGAAGAAGGAAGAAGATGAAGGAGAAGAAAGTGAGAGGAAATTGATGCAACACCCAATAGACAATAGGAATCACACAAAGATTGAATGAAAGAGAGGGATTGTAGGGACCTTTCCGTATACCTTATTGTTTTAAATCTGGGCAAACAGTAAAGGTGCGGAAGTGATTTATGAATCAGGACAGCAGGTAATTTGAGAGATTTCCTAGTGATCCAATGGGGGATTGTGATAGGATTAACATAGGATCAGGTACATGACTAATCAAAGGCTATTAAACAGGGTATAGGCCTGGACAGTAAAGTGGAATGTATGTCTGGTAATAACATGGTGTCTACTGGTCAGAACAATCAGATAATCAGCACCTTGTAATCACACCCAAATAACAGAGAAAGAAGAAGCTGGAGTAAGGAATGGTATTGGGGAAAATAGTGCCTGTTATAAGGTGGAAACTGTAGTTGATTTGGATCTAGTAAGGGTGTAGAATCATGTCAAATTAAATTGAATAAGAAGCAGACAACTTGGGCCTTTTTTAAGGGGATTGAAGGAAACGAATCTGATTTGGGACAATAACCAAACAGTAAACAGGCAATAAGGTTAACAGGGCATGTTCTGATACTATAACAGCAAGTAGTTGTGGGTTTTATAGGATTAGAATAGAACCAAAACACAATCTATTGGACAGATATGGGTACTGGACAACAGGGTATGATACTGTGTTAAAGAATTCTTGATGACATCAAAGATGATTATGGGGTGTATGGGTCAGAATTCTGGTTTATGATCAAAGTTTAATAAGATAGGATTTCAGACTGATGTCATCGAGACAGCTTGAGGATTTTAGTTATGATGTTACAATAAGAATTAACTGAGAATAAAGTTCTGATTGCAGGTCTGAAACTCAAAGGATGATGATTTCTAGAGTACCGTAGGGTATGAGGTAATGGAGAAAACTGATTTCTATGAAGAAATCGAAAAACATTGAATTAGTGAGGGATGAGGGTTCTCTAGTTTTGCAGCAAATAATGAGAATAATAGAAAAAAAAAAAGATGAGTAGACTAGATTAGTACCTGGAGGAAATGACCAACTTCCAACCTCTTGGAAATCATTAACCAAGAGCAAGTCCGAGGCACCAAGAACTTGAGAAAGGAAGAGCTTCAGCTGTACGAACAGAAGAGAGCAAATTGCTTCAAAATTTTATTCAAATATTCATTAAAAATTTAATACAAATCATGAGACTGTTTTATAAGACAAACGCCCCTCTAATTCAATCATAACCATCAAAGACAAAGACAAGTCTCCCTTTTAAATCGTGTGGAAGAGATTTCTCCCTGCAATGATCCTATTTTGAAGTTAGTTACAACTTTGTCTTATATAAAAAACTAAAATTTCTATTACGTCCCCAACTATCCTATATACTAAAATAAATTAAAATAAAATAGAAAAGAAGGTCTAGCAACATCTCCATGCAAGCATACTCATGTGGCCCCACCATCAAGGGAAAGTGGGCCTCACATGCTTCTAAAATAGTAAGTTGCTCTAAAAAATCCAAATTCTCTTAAAATCGAAGCAAATCCTTTTCTTCTTGCCATAAGCTTTATAAACTTCCAAATTCTTCACAAGTAGACTCCATTAACTCCATGTGTGGGTCCCACCTAGGCTTCCATGTCCTCATCAAACCCTCCTTGTTCAAAAAAATTCGACCTCGAGTTTTAAAAAGGGAAAAGAACAATAATGTTAGGAAGCTCGATCCACACAGTCATATACCAAATCTACCAACAATCAAGTTGTGATGTAATCCAGTTTGCTTAGAGACATTCACAATAGGAAGGAGTCCATAATATAGCTCATCTGTATTATGAGAAATAGCTGAAATAATTATGGTTATGTGGAATGATTCCAAGAGGCTCAAATAATTATGAGATTCAAAATGCAGAAGCAAGATATTTCAAGAATTGGATCACAAAATAAGGAAAATCAAGAAATAGAATGGTATAATAGATGTTAGAATGAAAAAGAATAGAAAATAAGAAGAAAATAAGGGAAAAGACCCAAAAAGGGTATTTCTATAATTTTGGATAGAAAATCCAAAAATTACCAAAATACCCCTCTAATGTATCAAAAAATTCTAAATTTTTTAGGGTAGTTTGTGACGTGTTTAAGGGTTCTACAATTAAAAGTTCATGAAATTCAAATAAGTTTTGATAGGTAAAATTAAAGATTTTTAGAAAATTTGAAGCTTTGCTAATTAGGGTTCCAGAAGAAGAAGAAGAAGAAGGAGATTAACTTGAGGAAATCACCAACCAAAGCCTTATTTAGGCAAACAAAGAGAAAATGATAGATACCTTATAAGGAAATCACTAACCTCATGTCTATTGGAAATCATCAAACAAGGTCTCCAATCTTGACATCATAGCCTGGAGAAAAGATAATTATTCTCACTCTTGTAGAAAGAAAATAAAGTTTTATTATTTTTTATCAATCAATTTTATTATAAAATTATAGGAAATGGTGTTTTTAAATAGGCTTACAACCTTAAACAATAAAGAACTTGCTAAATTTGGAAACTTCCTAAAAATCCTAAACTTGTTAATCAAGTTTTCCTAAAACATAAAACTTTTTAAAAACTCAATTCCCTAAAATTTAAAGCAACTAAAACTTGAGACTTAATAATAATAAAAAAACACTATTCCCGTTTTTACTGACACCCTCATAGTAATTTGGTCATAACTTTCATAAATCACATCGGATTTGTACAATCTTGATCTCGTTAGAAAGGTAACTGAATAACCTATCTAATGACACCAAAATCAAGCCAAAATGGCAAGTTTTTCCCTTTGAAAAAGTAGGCTAAACATAAAAAATGAGATTACTCTAAAAAATCAACCAAAATCTTGGCACTATTGGTCTTATTACATGGACACATAAAATAAATGTTACTCTCCCATAAGACCTTTACTAAATCATCCACATAACATTGCATCTTCTATAAATCGCTCCATGCATGGAACCCACCAAGGCTAAGTGTGGGTCCTACCTTGCTTCTATGTCTTCATCAAACTCTCATTGTTCGAAAAAACTTGACCTCGAGTTTTACAGAGGGAAATAATCAGCATGATGTGAGAAGTCACACCAAGCAACTATGAATTGTATCCTCCAACTATCAGGTTGTGATGTAAACCCGTCCTCTTGCAAGTATCTGATGTAAGAAACTTTAAAATAAGTAATTGTCTCCTAATAAACAACCGATAAAGGAAATACCTCATAGTACTCATCCTGTTGAACATGCATTAGAGAAACAATCTTAGGAACCATCACAGAGTCAGGAGCTGATGTAGCAGTGAAGATGGGTTGAATCTCACTCTAAACTGAACCTAAAACATCATCATCAGGTGGATGGTCACAAACTAGGGTAACAAAGTACTCATTTGTAAACTCCACTAGCTCATCAAACTAATCATCATTAGTCATATCAGCCTCTTCTGAACTAATGTCTTCATTTGTGGTATTGGCTTCACTTTCCTGAATTTCCACCTCAAACTTTTCTTCAACATTTATTGGCTCAGCTTCATGTTCCATAATAGTAGGCTTGGAGTCAACAGCTTTCGCAACACGATCCTCACCAACTCTGTGTTTGAGCACAAAAGCATACTCCTGAACAAACTCAACCCATTTGGCGTGCCTTGAATTAAGCTTTTTCTGAGAACCTAAATATCTTAGAGCTTTGTAGTAAGAAAACAAGATGATTTACTGTGGTAATAGATAATGTCTTCAATATTTTAAAGTCTGTACCACCGCATATAACTCCTTGTCATACGTGGAGTACTTCTTTTTGGCATTCAGTTTCTCATTAAAGTAAGTAACTTGATGACCCTCTTGACTCAAGACTCCTCTTATACCAACACCAGATGTGTCATATTCCACTTCAAAGAGTTTATAAAAGTCCGGCAAGTGCATAATAGGAGCAAAAGTCATCCTCAACTTTATCTCTTTGAAAGCCTTAGCTGTGGCTTTAGTCCAATTGAACTCCCCTTTCTTGATACAATTAATAATGGGAGCTATCACGGAACTAAACCCACGAATAAACCGCCTATAGAAGGTAACAAGACCATGAAAACTTCTAACCTCATGGATGTTCTTAGGTACTTGTCACTCTACAATAGCTTTGACTTTGTCAGGGTTGACAGACATTCCTTCAGCTGGCACCACAAACCCTAAGAAGATGATTTGAGAAGTCATGAAAGCACACTTTTTTAGGTTTGCGTATAACTTCTCCTTTCTCAAGAGTTGACACACCTTACTCAAGTGTTCCAGATATTGTTCCTTGGTAGTACTGTAGATCAGTATACCATCAAAATATACCACCAAGAATTTTTCCATGAATGACCTAAGAACATGAGTCATAATCCTCATGAATGTGCTAGGAGCATTAGAGGATGACTTTTGGTTCCCTAACCTAAACTTGATGCAACACAATAGAGATGATACCAAGGTTGATGTAAAATGATAGCAAGAATAAAGTTAAAAAACGAAAAAGTGAACTTTAAGCATACTTTAACTAATCAAGATTTAATGAAAATAGAGGAATAAACTTGATTAGAGGGGTTTATAAGGATTGAAACAAGAAAAGATGGAAAAAAGTTAAGAAACCCAAAAGTGGAATTCTGTAATTTCTGGACAGAACTTGAAATTACCAAAATACCCCTGATCGTGGTTTAGAAAAAACTGAAAATTTTCTGGATGATCCTGACCTTGATAAGGAATATGTGTGTACCAAGTTTCAAGTGATTCCAACAATTCTAGTTATATAAAATTATATAAGCTTCAAATTATAGAATCTTGAAA
>JAOXJP010282501.1:0-19383 GCA_025762735.1 Platanus orientalis | reverse complement strand
AGAGCGGAATGACGGAACAGGATTCATGTAGCCGACCCCAAATAGTTGGGATAAGGCTGTTTGTTGTTGTTGTTGTTATGTGTCAGCCCCCTGATGTCATTCTGTTATATCAGGAAAGCTGATTTCCATACATAAACCCAGACCAAGTAAATGGAATTTACTTTTCTAATTGGAGTAAATACTTGTGTGATATTAAATGCTTATCTAACTATATTTATATTGATATATTAAATATTATTGTTATATTTACTTAAACAATCTGAAATGCTTGTAATAAAGTTGTTTGAGAATTCTAGCATCAATTCTCTTAATGCGTCTTCTGTGGCTTTGAGGATGTTATATGAAATATATGCTGGGTAACCAATTCTTGCTGCTTTTAGAAAAGAATGATTTTGTTAAAATGCTTTTAGTGATGGTTTGAGATAGATTGGATGGTTTTGTTACTAATGGTTCCCTTGTTATGGAATACATGACAACGACATTGGTTTTATCTGCACACCATGAATTAGGGTTTGATCATTAGATTGTAGAGGGTGACTCACTAGTAATTAGTACGCTTCTTAAAGTTCCTAATTTTGCTAGTTCTTGGGTCATTATCCATGATTGAATTTCCTTTCTCACTACTTCTCATCAAGTTACTTGTGTCCATGCTTAACTGATGTGCTAATTCTGTGGCCCATCGATTAGCAAATTTTGGACGAACTTTGAAATTGTTAAACTGTTGAATTTCATCCCCTCCTCCCTAATTGGAACTGGAGATTCTATGATGTAACTGCCCTTGGGCAAATTATTTCTTGTTTAACATAATTATTTCTTCTTATAAAAAAAATGTGTTTAATACGAATATGAATCTATCTATATTTGATGGGTTTAAATGACTAAATATTTGCATCTATTTAAATCAGTATATTATATATAATGGTTGTATATATTAATAAAAAATATTCTGAATTAATGTATGATTTCATCTCTAATAAAGGTGTTTGTTGAAATAAATAAGGTTAAAGCAATTTTTTGTCCAAAAAGGTTTAAACTATATCCCAATCAACAAGTGGTCTTTTATGTATATCAACTAGCAATTGAGCTTAATATGGTTAGTCCATTATAACTAATATTTATCCCATTGGAGGCCATTAGATAGAATTCAACATATGAATATCTTAACCTCTAACCCTTCCATTTACTGACTAGTATCCGCATTCGGTTCACGTTAATGTCTGTTTATAATACTATGGGTTAATTAATTGATTATGCTACATTATAGTAGTAGAGTATATAAATACACTAACTTAACAGATACGAAAATGAACCGATTCGATTAAATATCTACTCGTTTAATAAAAGATTGGATTAAAAATGAACCAAATAGCATATCCGATTTATTTGTATCCTTACTCGTCTCCCATTCCCACATGGGATATCCAGATTTATCTCTAATATATGGCTCAGTAAATGAATATGAATACGGTTTCTAATTTTAAAAATTCGTAAAATATCTGAATTCAATTATAAACAGACATTCCATATGCCTATGTCCATATTCAGTCCGTTTTACAGCCTAACCACCACCCAGTGACCAACTGACGCAATTGAAGACGAAATATACCTAGATACATATATATGATCATCCACTAAAACTACACAGATCATAACTTAAAGCATCCCAACACAAATGTGTACTGTACTAAATGCAATGCCAATACGAATTTATGTCCCTTGGGAAAGTAAGTGGGGTGATGAAACACCACAGCCAGTAATCCCACGCACATAATTAAATTTTAACCAAAAAATAATGTAACTGATAGAAGCCAAGTTCAAGAATAACAACAGATGATCAAATTAAAAAAAAAAAAAAGAAGCATGAGAAGATCTATCTAGAGAAGTAAGCTGATAAAGAGAGCCCATCCAAGAATCATGCTTCCAGCCATCTTCTGTACTCCCCACATCTTTTCTACTCCGTTCTGCAACCAACCAAACACCAAAAATAAATAATGAATTTTCCAATAAACATGACTACTACAAGAGCCCTCCCTATTCAAGGATAATATGCAAAACACTGACTGACGAGTTCACTTTCCGTCTCAGACTTGACGGAGTAGGTTGACATGGGTCTCGTCACTCCTCAGCAAACAAAATGGAGAAAGGATCCACCAACTCCAAAATTTTCTGTCTCCCTGTGTCCCCCCATCATACAGGGACGGGGACACCTCTCTCTCTAATTTCCCATTTTATTATGCTATAATGCGCCGAGGGTGTAGAAAAGCAGATAGCATAGTACGAATAAATAGCTGTCTCTTTGTCTTAAGACTCTTGGCCTGGGTTCTTCATTGACCGTACATCGATATTTATAAAAGGGTTACAGACCATTAAAGACACATGGGGTCCGGACATTTGCCAGCTAGCAAAGGACCATCGCGGTACAGTGCTCGTCAATGCCCCCTTGTCCCAACGATTTTGAATCATCTCCAGTCTGAGTGGACAGGTACCACTCCATTACCAATAAGTGCATAACATGTGGTCTGACAAAGGGTGTTTGAGTCAATGCATGTGGGTCAAAGGAGGGTATTAGAGTAAATATACAATGAATAAGTACCTGTATATTTATGAATACACCCTTTGTCAGACACCATGTCACATCATGAATTGAGACTGGAGTGGTACCTGTCCATTGGGACTGGAGATGATGTGAACTCTGTCCCAACCCGTTTATTTATTTATTTATTTATTTTTAATTGTTTTGAGGTAAATTATACATCTGGGATTGTTCTGTCAGGCCGCAGACACCCGTTTTTTACTGCTGACACACTCGCATCCATACGTTTACACCCGACGAATCGACCTCCTGCAGATCCGGCAGAGGCTATGTCCGGTCCCGAGAAATTTCTCTATTCGATGTGAATTTGACTATTCACAGAACACAGAGCCGGGAATGCAACCTAATGTGAGATGGGAACCAGACAGCACGAAGCACGAGCGACTGACTTATGTTTGGAATCAGATCTGGACTTAGCTATCCTACGCCCCATCCTCCAAACACCTTAACCTATCCCTACTTCCTAAGAACCGATGTAAATCTAGCTAAAGTTCCAAATCGCATGTATCAGGTTGATGGTCACCGCCGGCGCTTTATAGAAATAATAAGGATAGGATGAACGTACCAAATCGGCGGAATCAGATGGTCCGGGTCCCATCTCCGTGTTCGATCCTGGCGCTCCCGTGGGTGGAGCAGGAGGGCTGTTCGCGGGCGCCGATGCCGGAGCTTGGTGCTTCTTCTTTGTCTTCTTTTTGCTCGGCGCCGGTGTTGGCACCTCTGCAGGTGGAGCTGACGCCGGTGCTGGTGGGGGAACCACTGGGGGAGTCGTGGGAACCGGCACCGGAGGAGACGATGCAGGCGGAGGAGATGGCGGAGAGCTAACTGGCACCGGGTTAGGGGGAGGGGTCGCCACCGGCGGTGGTGAAGCAGGCGTTGCAACTGGCGCTGGAACTGTTGGGGTTGGCGGGGCAGACGTGGGAGCTGAAACCGGCGAAGATGAAACCGCAGTCGGTGGGGCAACGGTGGGGGCCGCAACCGGAGCTGGTGATTTAGGTTTCGAAGGTGCAGTTGGTGTAGCAGGTGACGAAGCTGGTGTAGTCGGAGTGGCCGTAGTAGAAGGTGACGTAGCTGGTATTCCCGGAGTAGTTGGAGTTGCTGGGGTTGGGGTTGCGGTGGGCACCGCTGCCGGAGCTTGACCGCCAACTCCGGCCACGGCAATGCAGATGAAAACTAGAGCGCATATGCGATTCCGATCCATCCTCTTCTTTCGCTTAACCCAAAGCACCTTCTTCTACCTTTGACCCTGTGCCCAATGAGAGACACAGAAAGATAGAAGATGAAGAGGAGAGTGTGAAGAGAGGGGAAAAGTAAGGGAGAGAATAAATAGGCGTTACCGCAGAGAGGGGCTAGGGTTAGAGCATTGTGTAAGGAAGGTTCTGTCATGGGCCCCACGCGTTAACAAACATGATAGAGTGGGTTGTATGTGGCGCCTTAACACAGTCCGTCTGGGTCTGGGCCTCTCTATCTATGTGACACTCATGTCAATAAATTACAGATACGGGTGTAGGTTTGTCATGTTAAATCGTTCTCCAATGAGTAGCTTTTGAAATGCATCTCAACTCGGCTTTGTTTCATCTCCCGTGAATGCGATAGGTGATAGATAACTCTTCTTTTTTTATTTTTTATTTTTAAATAAGAGTGATTGCTGGCTACCGCTATTAGTGGGTTGGCTCAAAGGTCGGATCGTTGTATGCTTTATCCATGAATGTGAGTTTGAACCTTCAATTGAGTTAATTTAGCTAAGTGAGCCTAGGTGAGTTATATTAAACTCAGTTTACTTAATAGCTTGGCTTCTAATATATATATATATATATATATATATATATATACTGACTGTATCTTTGTCTTTTAAGATAGGTTTGCCTCTTAAGTTATTAGGTTTTAAGATCCCTGAAGCAATTATATTGAATTTGGTGAGTCGAAATGATCTCACTTCAATCTTAGTTTGAGCTTGCTTGGCATCTCGAGCTTGTGATGAACCTTAAATGAGTTTAAACCTAATCTTTGTGTGAGGATTCTAAGTTGAGCTGGGTAAATTTTAGTTCAGCTAAACTTGTTGACAATCCTAACAGTGGAACCCCACAATTAGGTTTTTTTTAAAGATAAAATAAAATGTACCTCTTAAATTAGATTCATACCTAATTAGAAAAATAATTTACAATCATGCCGTCGTCGAATCTAAAATTCAAGACCACTTTTGATGTTAAATTTAGGAAATAAATGTTCTGTTTACAATGGTGTCTAAGAAACCAGGGACATCATATGAAATAAAATGCATTACCCACCCATTTTATTCCATATGACATCCCTTACTGATCTAGACACCAAATCATGGATAGGATACTTGCTCCCATAAATTTAAACTCGGTTAACTATCCTCTTAAGTCTTTTATAATGATACGTGTAGTGATTGTGCTTGGCTTTTGTTGTTGTGTTGAGGTTATGATTCTTAAAAAAAGCATTTAGTTGAAAAAACAGTTATCTAAATCGAAAGGATGTTTTGCCCCCCTCCCACGAAAAAGACTCTATATGGAAATCTGCTTTTCCTAATATATTAGGAAGGCCTGAGGGGGTGGGTGCATGAATGCTGAAAAGTGATAAGCACCACCCAAAAAGGGTAAGTCACTTTAAGGTACTGATATTCAGCCCCTGATGCCATCCTAATACATCAGGAATAGCAAATTTCCGTATATAATCCCAGCACCCCCTCCCGCTCCCGGACTTTGTAATGATACGTGTAGTGATTGTGCTTGAATATTGTTGTGCAGAGGTTACAAACGTTAAAAAAAAAAACAAAGTAAAGTAATTAGCCAAATGAAAAGGATGTTTTGTCCATGATGTAGTTACCCACAACCCCTCATGAGGAGGCGAAGGTACATACTGGACAAAACATCTGGCTCTTATCCAAAAAGAGACATAAAATTTAAAAAACGCATCATCTATTCATACGTGGCACGTCTACAAAGGTTTTCATTACTGAAAATCATTCTTAAAAAAACAAAAAACAAAACAAAGAATCCAATGAAAGAGATAAGGAAGAAATTAAAATGCTCCTATCACCCGTAGTGATTGCTCACCATTTGCTACATGGACAGTCGCTACAGAGGATCCTGAGTGTCCGAATCACGTAAATCGCTGCTCGATTAGAGCGCTAAATTTCTTTCACATCTCTTTGATGAGCTTCCAGAGTCTAGAGCCCGAGTTCCTTTCCTACGTGTGTTGACATCCATAGACAAACCCGTTCCTGGTCCCGGGCTGGGATTAGGTACGGAAGTCTGTTTTCCTGATGTATTAGAATCACATAGGGAGCTGACACATAAGTATCGAAAGTGACTTTCACTTTTCAGGGGTGCTTATCACTTTTCAAAGCTGGTGTGTCTACCCCTGATGCCATTCTAATACATCAGGAAAAGCAGATTTCTGTACCTAATCTTTTCCGGCCCCGGGTAAATATACTAATATATTTTGGAGAGCTACTTGGTTGTTTAACTAAGGGTATAACAGTCTTTAAAACGCTCCCTGCTCCGTTTGGATGACGCGCTTCTGTGTTTCACTGTAATCAAAGTCAAACCAATGAGTTTACTACACATGGCTTTAGAACTATGATTGTAAAATGAGTTCCAGTTGTGCCGTAGTTGGCTAAAAGTAAATAATTTAAGCAGGGTCATCATCGCACCGCCAAGATACCCAAAATAGTATGTTCTTTTGTGTCCCCACACTACAAGCTGACACCTGATGGTTTTTTAATTTTGTACCTAACACTTTTTTATGGTTTTAACCTGATAAAACCCATTTTATTGGGTACCTATTTTTTCATTTGAAAATTATTTTTACAGTTTTAATCTTATACATCTAACCTTTTGTGTGTCATAATGTTTTGAGTGGGCTTGGATTATGTGCAAACAAATCTTGTGAGAACTGTGCAAATGGCACCAGATGGGCTGATGCATCAGTACCAAAATGTGATTTATAATCGTTGGAGGGCACTTATCATTTTTTGGCACTGATGTGTCCACACCCTGATGCCGTTTTTACAGTTTTCACAAGATTCGTTTTCGCCTAATATTTCCGTTTTGAGTGTAGCAGATCTTTTCTTTTTCTCTTTTTTATGTAAGGGTAAGGCCCTGTTTGTTGGGGTAGCATACGTGCCGTGTAAAAATTCATTCCGACAATACGAAAGCTACCCTGGTACCAAGTAAAAAAATCATTGTGGAAATGATCTTTTTCTCTCCGTGACGTTAGACAGCTAGGATATTTGTGGTGGGTCTGATGGAAAGAGAGAGAGAGAGAGTGATGAAGCTGGTTTAACGGTGACCCCACATTTTCACGCTCGGGTGAGAATCTAAAGTGCCAACGGCACCGTTGGCCTACGAATTCCACTGGGTTACCTTTGAACAACAAAGGGGCTGACGCATCAGTGCCCAAAAGTGATTCATTTTTTGGGGGGAGCTTATCATTTTTCAGCACTGCTGTGTCCACCCTCCGATGCCATTCTGATGCATCAGTATGAAATTCATTCATAACTAATTTTTTCACATTAAGAGAAGCAAAATGATTTTGTATGAGGGGTATAAAACTTAGAGTCAACCGGCCTCTCCCCGACCAGGTCTAACCAAGGATATGACATCTAGAGAGAATTTGGTCTCGAAATGTATTTGGACGAGGAAATTGTCCCATACAAGCCAAACATGGATATGCTTTAGGAACATCCTAAGGAGTAAGCACTCAACCGCAACAGCAACTTTAGATGCAGGACACGATCCCAATAATAAAGGTAAATCAAATCTCAAGAAACCCACCCCCGAGTGTCACTAGAGCATGTGTTGCGGGATTGAAGATTCAGAAGGTCATGAGTGGCGGGTATTATAAAAACAAGCCCGTACCCTGTAGAGGGTAAGAACAAACTCTTGGTGAAAATCTCATTTTCCTATACTATGGTTTGTTGACTTGATTATCAGAGGAGACTCGGCCGGCACCCAGCTAACACTTCTCTCGTGTTTCCTCTTGTAGGTTTATCAAAACTAGGGACCACTGCGTGCTCATCTGAAGACATCCGGGTCAAATAAATCCCGATCTCATCACATACTACTGACAGTTCTACCTGTTTTATTCATAAACTGATCACATGGTAAGATTAATTTTCACAAAACAAGATTATTAATGCTCTTAGGTACTAATACTTTGATGCATATCTCGAATTCACACTAGTGCGCAACCTGATAACCCTTTCTAATCCGAACCATTAAGGGGTCCGACCTATTTTTCCAGTCATGTAATTTAGGGTTTAACTGTTGGAAAATAGAGATTTAGACCAATATATATAATCCTGTTTCCAAGATTTTGGGAAAACTTTTGTAACTTGTTATCTTTATTATAGTAGAAGCTTGATCATTTTCATATGCGGATGTAAATAATTTAAAGTAAATCCTTGTATGACATGTGATTGATTCTTTCTCGTTTGTTTTTCTTCTTGTTTCTCAATACCATCATCTTGAATTGATCTCTTGGCATGGTAAGATCAAACAGGTCAATTTATCAACTCCTGTATTAACCATCCAGCTTGGTTGGACCTAATTTGCGACATGTCATATTTTCTGAGGATCAAGATAATAGCTAAAGAAGTTAATAAGTCCCACCTAAAAGATTATATAAACAAAAAATCAACATCATTAAATGATCTTAAGCATAAGTTGAATTCGTTAGTAGAATAACTCACCACCAATGAGCAGGTGAACCATAAAGTAATATATGCAGTCAATTAATTATTCAAAACCCGAATTGATGATACGAACCTACTCCACACGCATTAAAAAGAGACAATATGATTCATCGAAATTGAATCACGTAGATACCAGCGACGAGTAATGTCCACACTCATTTACAAGTATGAGTGGCTGCAGCTTGGCTAGGGGTGGCAATGTTTGACACGACCCATAAATCTGACATGAACCCAATACGAAATAAGCGGGTGAGGGTTGATTGTAAAAGTGTTTTGGGTCAAAGCTCGGGTACTGCTTTGACACGATTAATAAATGGTCAACTTTGAGTTAACCTATATAGTCCATATACCCTTGACATGATATGTATCTGACCCGTTAAGATGAATGACCACATAACCAGCAAACCCTCTTATGACCACATAACCAGCGAACCCGACACAAACCTAACACAAAATAGTGGGTTAGGGTTGACTGTAATCGTTTTTCAGGTCAAAGTGGGTCAACCTGCTTTGACATGATTAATAAATGGGATTGGATTTCTGTTGAGCTATATGGTAGTATACCCTTATCTTGACACGACACGAACCTGACCCGTTAACACGAATTGTCTCCCTTGCATGACCCTTTTTTTTTTTTTTTTTTTATAAAACTTGCATGATCCATTGAGGAGATAGGATAGGGATCAAATTCCCCCAACAATATTCCGCCATTAGACGATGTTAGCAGCTGTCTCTCTTGAGAAAAAAATTAGGTGAAAATGAATCCCATGAGAACTGTGCAAATGGCACCAGGGTGCGGACACATCAGCACCGAAAAGTGATAAGTGCCCCCCAAAAAGTGTAAATCACTTTTTAATACTGGTGTGTCAGCCCCTTTGATACTGTTTGTACAGTTCTCACGAAATTCATTTGCACATAAGGGTGAGCATGGGTCGGGGTAGGCCCGGGGCTCGGCCCTATATAGTAATTTCAGGTTTGGGTCAGGCTCGGACCTGAACATTTTTACAAACTTTAAGCCCAAGTCCGACCCTAGTTATTTTATCGGGTTTCAGGCCAACTCATGGCTTATAAATTTTTCAAAAAACTAATGCTTTAGATGAGATTTGAACTCATGACCTATTCTAATAAACTCTTTAACCAACTAAGCTATTAATTCAAGTTTATTAATTTATTATATATATTTATATATGATGTATTCTTGAATTTGATGTCTCTTTTTTGACACCAACTTTTCATATCAACTGTTTTTTTGACGTTTTTAACCCTTAACACAACACGTGTCAGCTTATAAGTCACCATATACACTACATATACTTTTTGATCAAATAACATTTTCTTCACACACACACGCACATATATATGTTCGGGTTTCGGGCCAGGCCTTGGGTTGGGCTGAGGTAAGCCGAAGCCCGACCCTAATAAAGGTTTTGGCTTTCAACTCGGGTTCGGGTCCTTATTGGGCCTAGGTTGGATCGGGTTTCTTGGGTCGGACCGGGCTCGGACTGGCCCGAGCCCATGCTCAACCTTATTTGCACATAATCCGAGCCCATCTCTCTCACATGTTGTGCTGGTCCAGCGCCGTAAAGGAGCTGTTTGTAGACGAGAGTAGCCCTACCAAAACAATTGAGGGCTACTCTATCGATGATAGGCATACCCTGAATTTACACGGTCAATCGCACCCCAACTTCACCCTAACTCGGACCAATTTTGTGTTTTGTATTACCGTTGCCTCATCATTTAAGAGGAAAAGAATTGAAAAAGTAGATGTACATTATTACACAATATGTAATGGCATATCAACGTGCGTGCATAGAGAAGAAGACATCGAAGCAGGTATTCCGAGGGTGGCCGCACAGAGAATAAAATCTAATAAAAACAATCTATAAGAAGGATTGGTCATGTGAAGTGAACAAATGAATGAGATTAAGTAACATTTTTTGTTTGTTTCTTGTCTGCTACATTATTATATATTCTTCAAAATTATATTTTTATATTATTGAGAGTTAAGTTTATCAACAACTTGCCATTTTTTTAACATTTTTTTGCGTTTTAGCAGTTCATAAGTATTGCTTTTATTATTAAATAGGTAACATAATTAAATGACAATAATAATAATGTCTGACATATAATATAAAGAAAATATCAACCAAATTTGTGGCCAGCTTGACACCCCCCCCACCCAAAAATAAAAAATAAAAAAATAAATCTTTAGCCTGCTTTGATGGCCCTAATAACTTAGGCTGTGTTCGGGCCTGGCATGAACCCATGAGGTGGGCCTAGACCCCCCCTGCCCCCTTTTTTTTTATAGAATATTTTTAATAGATAGGAGAACTCCACAGTTAGCACCAAAAGTGATCAGGCATTCCCTAAATAGAGGTAAACATTTATTTTATTTTATTTTGGTAACATAATGAAGTTGGTTCAAGAAACAAAAATAGTGCTATTCATTGCTAAAACATTATTTCCGATAACACTCTCTAACAAGGAGGAGAAGCTATCCTAGGGCAGGAATTAGAATATAAATTACCATGCTTTGCCAACTGATGTGCAACCCTGTTAAACTTTCTCCTTCTATATTTAAAGGATATTTTTCTCAAGAAAAAAGGACAAAAATTGTAGTCTTTAATGATGCTTCGGATCTGAATAGGGAAGTCAAAGACATCTTTATCAATGTACTTATAGCCTGTTCGGCAGCTACCTCTAATGTAACCATTTCATTTTGATTCTCAAGGCATTTCTAGTCATGAGATGATAGTTTGTAATGAATTCATTCAAATTTATATTGAATTTTTTTAACTACAATTAAAAATGAAGTCATCTTAGATTTTTCTGTTAAATAAAATGACTTTGTTATTAAGTGCAAATCATTACAAATCTGAATGAGTTCATTACAAAACATCCCATTGTGACTACAAAAGCTATGGAAACTCTGATAAAATGATTTCATTACATGTGGTTGCCAAACACAGCCTTAGATTATTGCTTTTGCATCACCTACTTTTAGTGATCGGTTTATAAATGTTTCCCGTAACAAACGCTCATCACTGCTCTTTGTCAGGGGCAGACACATCATCATTGAAAAGTGATTTTCACTTTTTTGGGGGCACATATTCACTTTTCGACGCTGATGTTCCCGCCGCTTGACAAGGAGAATTTTTTATCCATTCACACTTCCAAGAGCTTGGGCGGAGAAGAGATCAAACCCAATGGCATTGCAACGTGCAAGACTCTCCATTGTGTTTTATTGGACAACCGAAATAACCTTTAATAAAACTTTGCCAAAACGCGGTTTTCATCCAAAGGCCTAACCCTAAATAGAGGTCAGCAGTACTAGAATCATAGTCCTTATGCAACACCCAGTCCGAATACTGTCCTGGTTGTTAAACTTCAGATAAAGTTCTGCCTATTTCCATGGTTGACATGTAGTGAAAAAAATTAAAAATCCCAACTTCACTCTTTCACGCCCATTAATTTTTGCACCACCATCGAACTAGACAGAACTTTAGTAGAAGTTTAACCATCAAGAGAGGATTTGGATTATGCAATGCCAAATTGTCAACACACAATTAAGGCTTGGAGTCGGGAGGGGCCTGCTTCTAATGAGGGTTTTTACTAAAATAATTAATGACTAATAAGGGTTGTTAGTTTCATATTGAGATGCCCGGCCCAAGCCCATTGAACCAATTTTGGCCCACCCAAAGCCCTATAAGGCTGGAACTAGGCATGTACACACTACATTCTATACTATATATTAAAAAAATATAGGTACATGTACATGTGTATGTATATATGTCTAACTTCGAGTTCTACATTTGATGACAGTCTAATACCAGAATTTGAAGTATCTAATTTAATGTGAGAGGCCTAGGGTCAAGGCATAGTAATGTAATAAAATTACTATTTTTTCTCTGGTCCCTTGGGATTGGGTGATGCTATTCTTGCGGTAACTATGGTTATCTTATTCGGTATTTGATTAAGAGGTGATATCGGTCACATTATCGTGGAAGGTGATTCGACGATTGTGAATAGTTGATTAAAAGATGGTAGAAAGGGTTCCTAGAGGGTGGTTCATCTTCTCAAAGAAACAATTTTTTTAGCATCTTCTATGAAAATCTTGTTCGCATGGCTTCCAAGAGAGGTAAATTTGACAACAGATGCATTGGCAAAAGGGGACTAAATAGGGAGTCCACTATTACGGAAAACATTATGGATGTAAATAGTATTTAGCTTTTTTGTGAGGTGTCCCCTTCGAGAAAGAGCGCCTCGTGCTCTTGTCTTTATCTAGCTACTATCTTGTTCTTTCTTTTCTTGATTCATTTTCTCTTACAATAATCTGTTCTCTTCATTTATCCTTTATAAAGTTCACCAAGTTATTCAAAAATGATAATAATAACAATAATAATAATAACAATAATAATAATAATAATAATAATAATAGAAAGCATGATAGGTCAATTTTCTGGTTCAAACTGTATTTTTGGGGTTTGGTTTGGTTGATGTTTTAAGTCCAAAAGGTCAACCTGGGTTCAACTTGGAACATAACATTTGGCCAATCCAATTCACTATCTGCTTAGATGATCCAAATCAACCATATCGACCTTCCATGTAGCTTAAAAAGGACGGGTACCTAAGAGAAGAAACCCAGTTGGTACTCATCGAAAACATTGCACAGATGTTCTGTCTAGGATTTATTGTCCAGGACACTATGGGACTTCACACAGAATAAAATGAGCTTCATATGGAATAAGATGTGTTCATCTTTTCTTTTTCTTTCTTTTTTCGTGGGAAGGGGAAGGGGGTGGGGAGTGGGGTGGGTTAACATAAACTGTCTTTCATGTTGGAGACGAACAGAACATCTACATATGAACAAGAAGATAAATTGACCAAATAAATATAGAGACTGATGATTATAAAGTTTTTCTAAGTAGCTACCAAGTAATAGAATTATTTAAATATATAGGAAATGATGGAGACATTGTTCCAAATAAGTAACTATTGGCATGGACCTTGAAGGCTGGGGTTTATATGCTGTTCTTCACTCTCTCCCCGGCTTAAATTCATGCTATGTAAGAGTGAGCGTGGAGCTGTTTCACCTCAAATCTGAACGAAAGCTGGCCCCGTTACTCCCCTAGGCCATTCCTATAAGGTCCATTTCAGGATTGTGCTCCTTTGGCTACAATTGGTTGGTAGAATCCAATCCAAGTGGTTTTCGTAAAATAAAAGAAGTTTGCAATATCTCATCAATTCTTAAGCTTTTTAAAAATAAAATAGAAATTTCCATTGTAAAGTTAATCAAATTGGCTATTCCTGTCCTCACATTTAGGGGTGCAATTAAACCAAAAGGGCGGCTTGGCCCAACGGTAAAGCTTACCGTTAGCGTCTCTGGTGGCGCGGGTTCAAGTCACGGAAACAGCCTCTCCAAAAATGGGGGTAAGGCTGCGTACATCTTGCCCTCCCCGGACCCCACATTAACGGAAGCCTCGTGCACTGGGCCGCCCTTTTTTATTGAGTTCATTTTATGAACTAGGGGTTTTTATTTATTTGTTGAACTAAGTTTCTATCAACCTTTATTTTGTTTATTTTGTGCAAAAAAATTTGTTATTTCATATTTTCGTGAATGAATGATGATGTAGATTTGGAAGTTTGATTTCACTCTATATATATATATATATATATTACTATTTAAAATTAACTTTTGATCCCATATTATTATTTTATTTTTTATTTTTATTATCAACAAATTATCACCTCAACAACACACATTTAAATTTATTTATTTTTTAAATATTGATATCATTACTAATATTTCTCCTGCAAATTCGCACGAGTTCATTGCTATTTCCAAGAATAAGACAAAAAGAAGCCCAAAAGCTTGCTTGTGTAGGCCCACCAACTCTTCAATGTTCCATCAGTGTTCTCTCATCACTAGAATCACAAATCCTCATACAAAATTGGTTTGTTTAAAGACATCCTGTCATACATTCCATCTAGAAGCACATCGATTTTCATAATTCCCCAAATTGTCCTCTGAACAATAACCTACTCACTTTTAAAAGACAAAATTACCCTCATTTATCACTTATATTTACTTAAGATACCCTTAAAGTCAATTCAATGTCAAATTGTCACTCCCATTTTTTACTCGAGTTTATGGTGACTTGTGGTTAAGGAGTGGACCCCATGATAGCTCACATCTGGCATCCATGTTTTTTTATGCAGGTATGTAATGTGGGTTTGAAATCCATCTTTATCAAGAAGAGAGAGGGGATCGAGGTTTTTCAAAGGGATCCATCTCATTGACGAAAGAAAATGCAGCAAGATCATCTCCCAGTGGAAATGCAACAAGATCATCTCCCAATGGAAATACAACAAGATCATCTGCCAATATAGTAAGATCATCTCCCAATACAGCAAGATCATCTCTCAATGGAAATGCAACATTATCTCCAAGAGGAAATTCTAGAAAAGATTCATTCGAGATTACCAATGAAATCCATATTTTGTTTCTATTGCGTATGTAAGAGCTAGTTTATCTCTACAATGGATCCTCGCTTCATCCAACCTCATCTTAATCGAGATAAAGGAAATTTTAATGTTTTTCGTATGAAGGGAGCCTTTATTATGTAGAAGATTTTGAGTGTAATGATGAGGTGATACAACACCCTCTACCCTTTGAGATTTCTTTTCCTTACATAGATCTGATCGGTTCGTATCATGGGATTCTATGTTTAAGCGAACGATCTTCTCCCAATAGATATTACAGAAATATTGTAATATGGAATCCGGGTACTAACGACTTAAGGATGTTGCCACATATTCCTGGTTCTCGATTGTGCGTTAGACTGTTAGTATAGGATTTTGCTATAGAACCTCTACAGATGAATATGTTGTTGTGGCTATATGTTTTGACTTGCACTTCTATGCTTATGTAATTGGAGTGGATAACTGGGAGAGACTTCCAAATCTTGAATGCAAGCATTTGTATCAAACAAGCCTATTTGTTTGTAATAGTTTTTCACTGGATTGCTCATCCATATGTTGATTAGGTAGTCACTATTTCATTTGAATTGGGGGAAAACTTTTTTGAACTATCCTACTACCTAAATAGGATGATACAAAATATATGTCATTGGCAAATTTAGGAGGCTATCTATGTTATTATGAGGTTTACTTTGGTGAAAGAATTGTTATCTAGGCTATGGAGCAAGTTGGTTGGGTGAACAAGTTCACCCTCAAATCTTCAACGAGATGATATTGTCAGTGTAAAGATACCGGGTATTTCAAAAAGGTGAAACATTCTTATTAACCTCAACATGCCAAAGCTTATCTTGCATAACCTTGACACCGAGGTTTCTAAAGATCTCTTGGTAGACCTGGAATTTCATGATTCCATCTTTGTGTGCGGGTTCAAATGGAGTCTTAGTCGTATTTGAGCCTAGTAACAACAATGTAACTTTATGTTTTTTTTTATTTATTATGTGAACTTCATTTTTATATTTATGCTAGTTCACAAACATATTTGAAGTAGGGTTAAACTTTGGTGACTATAAGGTTAACCATAGACAGAGAACTTGTAAGAAGAGATAGGCATATATGTGGATACCTGTGTAAGACTGTATGAGATTGATGTAGAGATAGGCCTACATGTCGATACCTGTGTAAGACTGTATGAGATTGATGTAGTATATTATGGAAAACAATATTCCTACATTTAATCAATTAAGAACTAGTCAAATAAATAAATATATTTTTTTAATTCATTTTATTGGTGTGTGCTTGCATGTGTATCTTCTAGAAATACACGGAAGGCCCTCTAGTAACAATTTGTGTGTATCTTCCACACTGGTTTAGGTAATTCCTCCACTAAAGTGCCATCCAAGTTTCTAAAATTTGGTGATTTGATATAGAAATTCTTATCGAAATTCATTGAATTTTTGCAATAACACCCTTAGATAAATCAGAAATTACATGTAAAATTGGTAATTTTTAGATGCATGACTAGGGGTATTCTGAAAATTTCACTATGTACAGAAATTCTAGATTGCCCCTAGCCAAAATTAACTCCTAGAATAGCTTGTTTTCTTCTCTATTCAACCCTCTACAACAGGTACTTCCTTTTATTACCTTGCATTAATTGGTATCAGAGCCAGGTTTGCAGATGGTTTTATCTAGCTTTAATCCCAGGTTTGGTGGGTACCCTTTCTTTTTAAAAATATCTTATTCCTTTACTAAGAATCATGGTCACCAATGTTGCATTGTGATGTAGCACAATGCCAGGGATACCAATTGGATGTAGGAAAATAGACCAAAATAATGCGAAAGCAAGACTATAATTAAAACAATCCAAAAGTTGATTCAATTAACCTATAATACATGAATTGAATGAGAGGATTAGATACAGGGATTTAGAAGAGATCAGGGGAGAAAAAGAAGAAAAAAGAAAAAGAAATAACCCAGAAGGGTAAATCTAGAATTTCAGTGTAGAGGTATAAAATTACCAAATTGCCCATATCCGTGTGTCAAAAAATTATTAGATTTCAGGGTGGATTCTGAGCTTCATAGTGGAGCTCTGTTCCAAATCTCAACTTGGTTTGAGAAGATTTGTTGGATCAAAATATAAAATATCACAGATTTCAATTATGGAATTTTATGGGGCAGAATGTGGAAATTATGAAAATACCCTTCTAAAAAATTTCGAATGGTCGGAAGATTTCCACAATTGAAGATAAGAGGAAGTAGTGTGTGATATTTCAGCCCAATCCAATGTCTCTAGGTACAAAATTTTATATCAGAAATATTCAGCAGGTGACTTTCTACTGGTATAACAGTCCAAGATACAGATTGATGTCTCAAAACCATGCCAAACAACAAGGTATTTAAAAGGGTTTTACATAGCGTGGTAAGAAAGTAATTGAGTATTAAAACCTTAAAGAAATATCAAGAAAGAAGGATGAATTTACTGGTGTGATTTGACAAGTATGTTATCCCAGAATTTTCTAATCTAAAGGGTATTGCTAAAAGAGATAATCAAGTTTAATAATGGGGAAATGACAGAGAGAGGGAATAAGAAAAGAACTTGAAATAGGGGACTAAGAGGACTACTTTACTAGATGGGAATGTTGTCCTCTAAATACACTTAGGGTTGCTCCAATTGAATATGCAAAGTGTTGTCTAGAATATCGCTCACGGTTTGAAGTGTTGGAGTTGTTAAATCTTCAATAGATGCAACTTGAAGAAAGATGACAGTGTTAAAAGAACAAGGAGGTGTTGGGTGAAGGGGAATGAGAAAAAGATAAGAAGAGGGAGGAGAGAGTGACAAGAAGACTAGAGAAGAGGGAAAGAGAGAAGAGAAGAAGGAGGGCGTCGTTAGACTACAATTCCACTAGCAGTGAATTCGCACGGGCAATGTACTTTAATTTTTTTTCAATTATGTCAGTGAAGTTATTATTAAGTTGAAAAACTAAAAATATCTGAGGAATGGGAAAATAATTGGAAAGAGAACTTTTAGTAAGCAAAGAGAGAGATTTTAATTATTAAAGAGGAGTACAAAGTTACCAATTTACAAAAAGGTTCTATTTCAAAAAAAAAAATATAGGAAAAAGAAAAAGGATAAAGAGATGCATACATTTAAAAACAACCTTGGGCCCGAGGCATCTGTCCCACACACACACACACACACATATATGTATATATATTAAAGGTACTTGTAAATCTATTTTCTTATTTTTAGTATGATTTATAAAAAAAGAAAAATATAAAGAGAGCCCAAGTAAGAAAGAAATGAATGGGTTTGAGTTTATATTTTTTTCTTAGATAAAAAATGCAAGTAAGAAAAAAAAGAATATTTCATGGAAGAAGATGAATGGAATGAAGAGTTGTAGAGGGGTGCGTAGGACACAGAAGACGAATTGTTTGAAAAAAAAGAAGAAAGAAAGATGTTTGGTGTTTGAAAAAATAAAAAGAGAAAAATCAGAGTTGTCATAAGAGAGAGATTTATTATGAGAGATTTTAGGTAGTGGGTATAATTAGGGAAATTAGAGAGAATACCAAAGAGAGATTTTAGGGTTTTATATATGGGAGTCTTTATTAAGGAAGAAGCGACATTTTAGAAGAAGAAAATATTTTAGAAAATAATATTTTAATTAACGGTTAGAGAAAAAATTTAAGAGATTTGAGAGATTACCAAATTTATTAGGTTTTCTATTTTGTTAAGAAAACCTTCTTCAACAATATATGTCCAATATTAATAGGAGAAAGTGGTTTAAGAGAATAGAGGAGGGACATGAGGGATTAAGAATTAAGATTAGTAGGAAAGATTTAAGGAGAAAAAAAATTAGGCAAAATTTTATAAGAGAAATTATGAGAGAGGACGTTGGGAATAGGAGTGCATTAGGATGTGGAAGGAAAAAAATGAAAAAGAATAAAAAGAATTAATAGGAAGCTTGATAGAGAGAGAGAGAGAGAGAGAGAGAGAGAATAGGAGATCTTAGAGGGTATCAACCGTTTACTTAGTGCTTAGAAACATGTAGATAACGATAAGATCTATTGGTGATATTAAATAAGAAAGAATTTATAGGAAAGGGAGATGATTTAGATAGAGATAGGGGATGTTTTAGGAAAATTAAAGAACAAAAAATTAGATAAGATATCCACATGGACGAGAGAGAAAAGTGGCTTGGGCATGAATTATGGAATATCAACGTGGTGTTATGGAAAAAAAAAAGGTGAGAATATGACTAATTTTTAGGAAGGAGATATATTTTAGGTAAACTAATTTTTTGGAAGGGATCATGGTTTTAAAACGCGGAATCGAACTCAAAATCGGCCGATCCGGTGCAAAGGAAAAGAAAAAAAATTGTTTTGTGGGAAAATAATCTGAAAATATCATGAAAAATCCCAAAAAATAAATAAACATGATTGGGGGAAAAAAACTGAAAAGATAAGCCATTAAAACATATATATTTGGTACCATCTTATGTAACAACAAAGATGCAGTCTAATACAGTCAACATTAGAGTAAAAAACATAACAATTTTAACTAAATTAGTACTAGAAATCTAGAACTATTAAG
>JAOXJP010282491.1:0-19383 GCA_025762735.1 Platanus orientalis | reverse complement strand
GTCAGACATTGTGTCACATTGTGAGAAGAGACTGGAGTGGTACATGTCCATTCAGACTGGAGATGATTTGAACTCTAGTTTAATTGATTGTTCTTTGGGTCAAGCCCTCGTGCCCTCCCACCTGTTAGAACATTAAAATATCAAAATTGGAGTCACGGGGTTCCACCCTTTTTCTAAAGTGGCCTAGAAAAGTAGGAGAGGAAAATGGTGGATGTTCTGGAATAATAAAAAAAGTCATGGGCTTATTTGGAATTTGATTATTGACCAGGGGCATCTCCGCAAATTCAGGAACATTTCTACTTCCTTTCCTGCTTAGAAAAACCCTCCAATTATCGCCGGCAGCGTAACCGATATTCTAGAATGCGCAATTACCAAAATACCCTAAAAAATGCTTGAAAATTTGGAAACGACAATATCTGGCGGACATACATGCGTCTTCATATTAAATGACAAAAATATCCTGCACCTTCATTTTAAATGACAGAAAGACCCTTAACTTTTATGTCGGGAAAAATGAATGAATTGACATTGTCTCTATCCGAACATAAATGCTAGGGTATAGACCTGCCTAAAAAGAAAACGAGAGTGGATACCCTGTCAAGAGGAGGGCACATCAGCACCAACAAGTGATTTTTATTTTTTGGAGGTTGCATTTCACTTGTCGGCGCTGATGTGCCCTTCCCCTGACAGGGTGTAGAGAGGAGCAGACGATAAGAGGAGCTAATACAATCCACTATGAAAGAGAACATGTAGATCTTGCTATCTATGCGATTTTAGAGTTTGTTAAAGTGTGTAAGGCCCATGGAATTGAAAACCCTAAAAGCTTGGAAGCTATATCAGGTTATGCCCCCAGTATTCTCTCTAGAATGTTAAAGTTTATATATAGTTCAAAAGATTTCAATGATTGACATGCAGCAAAATAATAAACAAAATTGAACATGTGCAGTTCAGTTTGTTGAGTTTTTTTGGATACGTGTTGATCACCAAATCTTCTGAGCCTTAACTAAACTATAAAATATAAAAGTCTGGAGACATTTTCAATAGGGCTTTTATTTGTGTTTATCAACACCAACAATGTAAATGTGTTTAAACTATAATGTGTAGCAACTTATCATAGCGGATTTTCACCGTCATCGACACTTTTGACACTTCAAAAGAAAATTACAAAAGCTAGTAAAATCGCAGAAGTTTAGGTACAAATGAAGTTTGAGCAAATGCTGCCTGGATAGGCTCTCCTCCTCCCAAAAATGTGTAAATTACTTTTCGGTGCTGATGCGTCAGCCCCTGGTGCCATTGGCACCTGATATTGTCAAACTGATTTTGATATTCGAGAAAAAGGATTTCATTTTAATGGTGATTGAGAAACTTCGCATCCATCAAAAAAGATTAACTTATAACAGTGGTCTTAGACCATTGATTGGCATTTTCGAGTTGAAGAAAGTTTCATGGGCCCAAAGAAAACACCGGCTTAGACATGATTTGATATGTAGTTGGTTAATAAAATATTTTGAAGGCAATGATATTGCCAGAGCTGTTTTTGATATTTGGGAACAAAGGTTTCATTTTGGTGGTGATTGAGAGTAGCTTTTTTTTTTTTCACCAAAATTGATTGAAAAACTCATCATTGCAATCTTACAGTGTTGTTTTGCATTTTCAACGTATCAAAAAAAAAAATTATATGCCCCTATTGGAATCACCAGCTTTATATATATATATTGCTAGAGCTGTATTTGATATTTGGGAACAAAGAGACTCCACTTAGACAGTGATTGAGAATGTTTTGTATCCACCAAAATCGATTCTTTCTTTTATCAGAAAAAGAAAAAGAAAATCTTTATAGTTATATAAAAAGCAAAATCAGTTCTACTATAGTTTAGTTATGTTTTACTGTTAGTCTCTGGTATAAATTTCTGTTTTTTTAAAGGATTTTTTTTTTCTTCTAAATTTAGAACCAAAGGGGAATAAGCCCAAAATAAGACCATTGATAGATCCTATTTTCTCTGTCATATGTTCTTTCGTATGACTGAGTTATTATCATCTAAACTGTGATCAATCTCAATCAGACAGTCGAAATGATGGACCCACATCCTAGAAGGCTCATAGCTCAACAATCTTGATTACCAATTCTCGGATTTTCAAAAACGATTGGTCAGGATCATCCGATCATCGTGATATTCGGTGTATAACCCTAAAAGAGGTACCTCATCAAACCGAACACTCGAAAGAGATGAACATGTGTACCGATGAAACAAGCAGTTTAATATATGCAAACATTTCCCTAAGATAAGGCTTACAAATAATCTTAGTACCATACTTCAATAATTCAGATTTACTTTTAATGACAACACCTTGGGATGAGTTGTTGGTGGAGGGGCATATTGGGAATTTCAACAATGTGGAAAGGAGGGTTTTTATGACATTTTATCATGTTGTGCATATCCATTCTAGAAAATAAAAAAATTGCAAAATGGTCATTGGTTATACCGGAAATTAGGTTTCCCTGCCCCTGTAGAGACGGCTTCTTTTTCTTTCCTCTTTTATTTAATTTAATTTAATTTTAACCCTCTGTAATTATGAACTTTGGAGGGACCCACAGAGCGAGTCTGACTCGGTAAGATCTACATTTCGAAATAAAAATCTAATTTCCTTTTTATTATTTATGAGGCACTTATCTTGAAGTTTGCAGCATAAGAGTTGGTAGAACCGTGCATCATTGACCCCTTTGTTGTCTATACACTGCTCATCTATCACGGTTTGTGGACATGCCACCTTTCTTGACTGCAAAAAAAGGGTAGAAGAATTTGGATCAGGATTATCTTTGGCTTGATTGCATATTTAGAAGATGACCCACAAAATGAACGGCTCAGATTAATGACCCGGTAGGAAAGTGTGCTTTTATAGCCTAGTGGACCAGTGTGCATTTATTCATTTTTTATTTTTATTTTTTGTTTATTTAATTGTTTCTATCACACTCTCACACGCACAAGCCCACGAAGATTATAATAAAAATAAATTAAATAAATATATTATTTCTAAAAAAAAATTCTTATTTTCCTTTGAATCCACTTGTATTCATGAACATCAGAGTCAGGTAGGCACAAAAGAAAAGATTTTTGTTCATTTCCTTTTGAGAAATAAAAGAGACCCTCCTCTTTTTTCTTTTCTTTTTGGTACTGTTTTTTTTTTTTTTTTTCCTGGTTTTTTAGATCAAATTTTGTTTTCTGGGTTTTGAAAATTAAATCAAAAAAGTCTAGAGTCAACAGGATTTATGCAATAATTTTCTCTACCCTTTTCTCCATTACAAAATTAATTTTTTTAATATTAAAAAAGGAAGTGAAAAACATCAAAATAAAGCAATGAAAGCTGAACATTTACTCCATTCAATAGAACAACAGGAGGTCATAGGAACACCCTCCATTTCACCTTCCTTTTTCTACCTTTAATATGATTCCTTGAAGGGTCTTTTCTCTTCTATTGGATTGTACAGATCCCCGGCTAAAATCCTATTTCAATCTCCTGATGTTTGGTTGATTCTGCTATTTTCTGTGATTTATCTGAACTGAAAGACTGAACCTTTTCTGGGTTCCTTGGGTTTTGGTTTTTTCTGCAAACTCTATCTGGGTTTTAGCTGAAAAGGCTTCCACACCTTAGTAGTATTTGCTTAAAAGATGCTGTAGAGAAGAAACGTGTTTATTTTTTCAATTTTTGTTGAATTTTCATCAAGACAATTTGTGGATTTCTTCTTCTTTTTTTTCCATTTTTTTTTCTTTCAAATCTTTGTTTGGAGATTAAAGAGGGGAGAGACGCATGGGTAAACAAGGGCCTTGCTATCATTGTGGAGTTACAAGTGAGTTTTTATTCGTTTTCCATATTCTTGTTCTTATGATGAATATTCAAGAAGAAAATTGGATCCTTTATTGTTTTTCTACATAAATGGTTTTTATGAATCTAAACTAGTAAGTTCTTCTATGGAAGAAGAGACCCATATGCTAATATATCTCAAAGGGAAGAGGTGATTTGAACCAGGAAAACAATAAGGATATGTGGAAATATATATTTTCTCCCTCTTAATTCTTATGCTTTTTGTGAATTTATTGAATATAACAATACTGTTTATACTTCTATATCTCAATGGAAGAAGGTCCTTGTTTTCCTTTGAATAATTATACGTGTATGAAGTTGTGTATTGAATTTATTAGGCTCTCTTTTCCCTTGTTTTTTTTTTTTTTTTTTTTCCTTATCCTCTGGATTTTATGTTCCTCTGAATATCTTGTGCCTTATTTCATTTGTGATAATAATACTGCAGATTATGGTCAACGGGTTGTTAAAGAATCTATTTTTTGATTCTTTTTGTTTTCCCCGGCCTTTTTAGGAGGTGTTTCTGCTTGAATGAGCCTTATTGACTCATAGCCTCTGTTCTGTAACATTTTTCTTTGCTCTAATTCTCTGTGCTTTTTCAAGGGACAATTTTGATGTTCAATTAGGATAAATGTACTTTTGGTGAACCCATGTTTCAAAGCCTTTCACTTTTAAAAGCACTCATGTAAGTTTTGTTCTCCCAGGGTTTATGCTACAGTTGGTACACTCAAGGATTACCACTGAGCACCCAGTCTCATTTTCCTCCTAAATCATGTTTGCAAACTTTGTGGTAGATTGTTTAGGCTTTAAAGTTGAAACTGTTCCATCTATTTCCTGTAAAGATAACTTTAATCTCAATAAGCTCTTAAATAAGTTCTATATATCTGCCTCATTGCACCAATCCTTCTCCCTATCTAAAAGGACTTTCTTTCCGCTTGTAGTTTTAGGTCTAATTATCCATTTCATTTAGTAGTTAGGTTCACTTGCTGAATTACTTCCTGAAAAAATAATTTGAGTTTCTTTGGTTTGCTGAGACTTGAAGTGGTTGTTGAATTCCACAGATTTCTTTTGTCTCTCCATTGCATTTAGAAGCGTTGGGAATACATCCAATACCAATACTCGTTACCTTCTAGTATTCCTTCTAAATTGTTTGTGTTCAAAAAGAGGAGGAGATTCAAGATTGCAGATGAGTTTGTGAAGTAAGGAATATTTCTTGAGGTGGGAATTAGTGCTGTTGAAAGGAAGTCACCCACATCATTGGGACAAGCAGGACAATCATCATAAATACACAAATTTGTTTAGGCCGTGCCTGTAGCTCAATTGAGATTGCTTCTGCCTTAATCTTTGATTATGGGTCTCTCTCCCATTGTAATATCTCTACTGAAAGCCACCATTGACGTGATGTTTTTTGTACTCAATTTATTTCACTCGCAGCATCCTAACTATCAAAATTTTCTTCTTTTTTTAAGCATGTTTTCTGTGCTTTCTTCTTTATAGGATGTGCTCAACTCTGAAGAATCTGCATTCACTATATCTTCCTTGGTTACCCATCTAATTGGGAGGTTTTTTGTTGCTAGGACCTCATCCCTCAGCTTCTTTACCTCAATTGGTTCCTTCTTTGTCTAGTTTGATACCTCTTATTCATCTCACTTCTCTTCATCCTATGTTGCACATGATTGGGTGTGACTGCAGGTATGGAGTGTTGTGTTCAGGAAACTTAAAAATATGTAAATCGTGGATGCAATATCGTACTTAAAAAATAGTGTTTGTTTATATAAATATGGGGTTGTTAGTGGATATGCGATGAACGCTATCAACCTCACATCCACAGATAGTATTATATTTTTCATACAAGCTTTCTATTGAGAGAAGTAAAACTTGAGCATGGATTATTAAGCATAAAGAAAGAAAGAAAAAAGAAGACAGAAATATAAATATATATTAAAGCATTGCATCCAAAATATTAGGCATGGGGACTTCACCAAATCCTGATAAATTGATGCAACTAGGACTTCATTTTCTTCTGTTGGGGGCATCCCTCATTATTCCAATAAAGCCTGCACTCTGGTCCTTTCTTCTTTCTATCCCTTACATTTAAGAGCCTCCTACACTGAGACTTCTCAAGCTTGTTAGCGACAGATTGGGCAAGTCAATCTCTTTGCTCTTGATCTTAAAGTCACAATTAGATATCCTTTCCTTTTATTAAGAAAGCAGTTATCTGCAAGTGGACTTATAGTATGAGATGAAATTGATTCTCCTTGCTCTGTATGCATATGTGTGAATATGGTGATTGTAGCCTCAAGTTGCCGTTTTGTCAGTGTCCTACATCGGGCCTTAGATATAACCTTAAATTGAACCTTATGCATGGCTTAAGAGGTTGGAGCTCTTCTTTTGCAGATACCACATTTTCTCATGGTGGTTGGCCCTTGCCATCACCTCATGATATTACCTTCTCTTAAATTTTAGAGAAAGGAAACATGATGAATTAATATGGCGCTATGTAAAATGTATTGTATGGTTTCCAACAGATACATCGGCGAACTAGCTCTTTTTTTTTTTTTTTAATGTTCATGTGGGTTCATGGCATGCAATGGAGACACTATATTTCATGATTGTTGTTATCCTGGTGTACGTGTAAACTGTAGTCATTTTGTTCACCCATTATTAGGTCAAAATTTAACTTTATCCAGATGAGAGTACTTTCAAGATTTACAGTTCTAACAGTGTAGCTGATAAAGGAGATTTTAGTCTTTAGAAGATGCCAGTTTATTTAGTTGGTAAAATTTGTGGGGGTTCGACCCACAGACCTGGTTTCAAAAGCCATCTTTACATACAAGCAAGAGAGCTTTCATAAAGCTCCCTTTGAACTTTAGTCAAGTTGCCAATCTTGATGTGCTAGATGATGCCATGTGGCTGAAACTGTCCTCTATCTGGCCCTTTATAGCATTGTATGACCTAGGGCTCCTGCCATGGTATGCAATGGAGACACTATATTTTGGGTTTGTCGGGTGTTTAATGTCATGCACATACAACTAAAGTCTTGCAACAACATAAGGCCATAATGACATTAATCAAGTTGCCAATTGTCACGTTGATTCGGAATAAGAAAGAGCTCATATTCATATTTGATGGGTTTATGCAAGGCTATTTTAGGAATTTTGGGTTTTAAATTTTTATATGGCATTTTTTTTATTTGGTCAATTTTAGGTTAATATAGGTTAGTTTCTTGTCAGTTATTTTAAGGGTTTTTGTTTATTTCCAAATAGACTGTTTTATTTTATTTTAAAGAAAGTGAAAAAACTATTCCCATTATTTTGCTTTAGGCCCTATTTTGGAAGGTCAAAACTTACCCGTTTAGCCTGATTTTAGTGCCATTTAAAAGGTTATTCAGTTACCTTTTCCAACAAGGCCAAGATCTTGAGACTCCGATGTGATTTGGGAAGGTTGTGGCCAAAATACTAGCAGGGTCTCACTTGGTGACGGGATTTAGTTAATTTATAAGTTTTATTTTTAGGAAATCTAGTTAGAGTGGAATTAAGAAAAATTAGCATGTAAAGTCTATATATATATGCTTGTAATCCACAATTTTATTAATAAAGAGTGATGATTATTCATGAATTCAAGGCTACAGTTGTTTTGTTTTCTGGTGTGACTCCAGAATCTTGAAAGTGTAATGCTTTCAACCCTAAGTGGGACTCCTAGGAGGCCATTGGTGTGACTCCATTAGTAATTTTCTCTCTTTATCTATTATTTTTGTTCTAGTATTTTCTTTTTATTACAAATTATCTATTGAAGAATCAGACCAGAGTGTTAAAAGTTAGCAAATAGATTACCTTCGAGATTCATAAAAGAAAATTGATAATCGTCAATAGATTGCAAGCAATCTAATAGTTTCAAGAATTTTCTCACTTTGTCCTGCATCACATGTGTTAGATGGTTCTATATGGCATAAAATGTTCTCTATATGGGCCTTTATATCATTGTGTCTCTGTGCTAGGGAGCTATGGTCATGGTATGCAATGCACACACTAGATTTTGACTCATGGAATTTGCATGGTGTGTGCTTACACTATTGGCATGGAGTCATAGTTTTTCTCCTAAATTGCTTATAAATCAAATTAAACATTGTCCATGTGGGGTCTTGCAAGATTTACAACACCAACACCTGCTAAAGAAGATATCAATCTTGTAAGCTGTATACCCCCTGGAAGATGAGTAACATGACACCTTAATTACTCTTGTGCTTGGAAATTTGAGCTATTTGTGGTTATGTAATTTTTGCAATTAACTCCTGTTGAGGACTTAGATGAGGAGTCTCAGTTCCTCTTATTTTCTTTCTGTCTAATCCACACTACATATTTAGTCATTCTTTCTTCCAGATTTGTCTAATGTGTAAAATTGCTGACAATCAAGTAATGCAACAGGCACCCCTCTTTGGCGTAATGGGCCACCAGAAAAGCCGGTACTTTGCAATGCATGTGGTTCTCGATGGAGAACTAAGGGAACACTTGCAAACTACACCCCACTACATGCCCGGATAGAACCTGATGATTTTGAAGATTATAAAGTTTCCAAAGTGAAGAGCATATCCATTAAAACCAAAGACATGAAGTTACAAAAAAGAAAGCAGATTCATGATAATGTGTTTTTTGAAGGAGAAGCACCAGAATGTGACCAGAACTTCCAGAAGGTTCTAGAGGAGGATACAAGTAATAGATCAAGTTCAGGATCAGCCATATCTTACTCTGAGAGCTTTACACAATTTGGTGGCACAGATGCAAGCGATTTGACAGGTTGGACTGTACTTATAGTCGTCTATATCATGTTTTAGATATCCTAACTCCTTAATGTTAAGCTTTATCGAGAGTTTAGGCTTAGAAGTTTGTAAACCACAAGGTGTGTGTATGTTCAATTTTTCCTTTTTGCTTCCCTAAAATCTCAAAAATAACAACTCACTTCACCGTTTGAGTGGATAATTGCAAAAAGCAGCTCCATATCATGAATAAAAGAAAAAGATCAACATATTCTATTCAGAATATGAGACAGCAATGGAGAATACATGACATAGAACTTGCTTCCCTTACCTTCAAGCAAAGCTGCAATTCTAAATGCAAATTTTACCATTTGATGTCTCTCTTCTCCCTTTGATAACACTCATTCAGCTAATACAGTAATAATTGGTTAGAATATTTAGTTTCTTAAACGATAGGCTGACTTATCTGAAGGATTCTGATTCATCTAAAAACAAATAGCGAAGATCTCATGATTGGATATCATTCACTGAGTGTCTTACTACTGCCTTGATGCTTTTAAGTACATCAACCTAATTAATCCAATTATTCATTTTCAGGGCCGGCCCAGTCCATTGTGTGGGATACCATTGTTCCATCAAAGAAGAGGACTTGTGTGAGTCGCCCAAAGCCATCTCCTGTTGAGAAGCTTACGAAAGATCTGTGCTCCATTTTACATGAGCAACAGTCTTCTTACTTCTCTGGATCTTCGGAGGAGGACTTGCTTTTTGACAATGAGACTCCAATGGTCTCTGTTGAGATAGGACATGGAAGTGTTCTCATCAAGCACCCAAGCCTGGCAGCTCGAGAGGAGGAATCAGAAGCCAGCTCCCTTTCGGTAGATACCAAACAATACACAGTAAATGAGACTTATTTGGGTTCTGCATCCCTTTCCGTACATATTGATGACAAGGGTGTAAGTTTTCCAAGCATCAGCAACAAGAAAGTGAAGTCCACAGGACAAGGGACACAACAAGAGCACATGAAAAGGTGATTTTTTAAAATTCACTTAAAATTACTAAGAATTCCCATTAGCTGTCCCAAGTTTTCTAGAACACTGAAGAACCAAGTACAGGTGTGGGTCCCTGGTCTTGCTATATTGGCCCGGTATGCCTGGGTGAAATAATCCTTCTTCTGAACATATGAACTTGGTCTTCCTTCCGCTGATTAATCCTTTTGTTTTCTGACATGCAGGGTTAAACCCCTTTTTGAAAAATCACAAATTCTGCAAAATCACAATTCATCCCTGAGATTCTTAGATCTAAAAGTAAGATTTCACTTCTAAACTTTTTGTTTGATTGTATAGGGAAATCTTCCAAGCTATATTTCTGCTCCTAACAATTTCATTCATGGGGTTATTGATGAGATAAATTGTCAAGATAGGAGTTCTAGTATTTCTTTCTTGAGTTGTTGTGTAGCTCACATGATTGCAGTCTATGTTGGAGTAGGATGTTGTCAGCTTTGAGGAGTTTGTGAGTCATTTTACACTTGA
The DNA here is from genome assembly GCA_025762735.1 of Platanus orientalis. NCBI lineage: Eukaryota > Viridiplantae > Streptophyta > Magnoliopsida > Proteales > Platanaceae > Platanus > Platanus orientalis. The sequence continues at coordinate 9,243 of JAOXJP010282491.1, read as the reverse complement.
AGAACAACAGCAATTGATGAAGTATCTACCTCCTATGGATACTGCCAGACTTCCTGAAAGGTCAGCGTCCTTGTTATTCATGTCTTATTATATGAATTCTGTGTTGGCTGAATTGCAACATTATCTGATACGGTATGCATTGGATTACACAAACGGATTATGTAGCAGGGATGTGAGAAATTGTGTCCACCTATGCTGGATTACCATAATGGAAATATTTTTTTTTATATTCATGGATATGACATGTCATAGTACCACAATAAATGGTTCTGCATAGTTACAGGCATAAAAGTATCCCTCAAAAAAATTATAGGAGTAAAAGTGTCAGTTATGTTAGAAGATGGCAATTGATTATTTACTTCCAGTACTTTCTGTTTTTTTTCTACTTTATATCAATTCTCTTAATATTTCAAGAGAATAATTTTACATTCCGTCATCTCTTTTGTGCATAGAATGTGTAATATCAGACAATATGTAGAGGTTTTTGAAGTTTCTGGTACGTGCTTCAACGTTGATCATGATATCATGTTGTCACATATGCAGCCTTAGAAGCATGTTTGATAGCACTCAATTCAAGGAGAACCTATCTTCCTTTCAGAAACTGCTTTCAGAAGGAGTCTTTGATCTCTCTTTCACGGGAGTGAACACTGAAGACTGTAAAACTCTGAAAAGGCTTGTGTTAGTCAATTTGACAAAATCAGAATGGGTAAAACACTATAATCAGCTCAAGGTATTGCTCCACGAATCTGGGATTATGTCAGTGAAGTTAATTTTGATTGGTTTTATTATAACCTGAAAATTCAACTGGTTCCTGATGATTGCTATTTTTTTTCTCTGTTTTGTTGGCTCTAGGATGTAAAAGGTAAAAGGGTTACAGGAGGGAATGGAATTGCAACACAAATCAGTGTCCCTGGGTCATGTGATTTGGTACTGAGCAAAAGACCACGTGATGGCCAAAATCAGAACTTTTCAGGTTAACCATTTTCTAATTTACTGCCATGAAATTTTCTTTCCACTTTTGTTAGGCTTTGGATATTGCAATACTATTTATGTAATTAACTATGATTTATACCTGTATATAATTATATTTATCTGAAATATCAAAACTTTTTATGATGGACATGACCCAGTTCCCTGTCCTTACACAGGCTTCACCAATATATGATACGACTTGTTCAATCAGTGTTCCTTTCTTGGACAGAATATAGCCCAAAATCAGACCAACTGGAGAATCTTGAACTTCTTTCTAGAGATAAAAGTTGGTAGTTGAAAGAATCAAGGTTATTGATCCACGAAGAGGAATTAAGGTCAATAGTCAGGAAAGAAGTTTCTTGGCCTTCCATAATAGTTGCACGAGTTTTTGGAAAATATCAAATCTGAATATTGACTTCTCAAACGTTATTTGAAGTTGTTGAGTCAATAACTTAACAATAAGAATGTGGTGAAACCTTTACATGGGCTTGTGAGGAGAACACTTGGAAGTCCTATTATGAGAGTAAAGTCAAGGTGAAGAGAATTTTGATCTGATAATACTGCCACTTGTAAATCATCACAAGCTTGGATGTGACAAGCCCATATGGGAAAAACAAACTATATCCCAAAACCTGTAAATTATGAACTAGATAACAAGGACACATATGATTCAGTGTCTGACATAGGCATGAGCTGTCCGACACAGCACCTCCTGCGAAAATAATATAGGCTTATGTAAAGAAAAAGAAAAAAAAAAAAACAGAAATGTTGGTGTTCAACACGGAAATTTTTTTATAAATGAAGTGTCCTTGTTGTGTAGATTGTAAATCAATTGTTTTGCTACAGTCTTTTTCTATGTACTTCAGAAACCATATTTTTAAATATTCTGCATATTTCAGAGCCAAAAGTCACCATGAAAAGCCCCAAGAGGATGGTCATGAAGGCTGGCTATGAGACAAAGGACCTCATCGACAATGGAGAATCAGGCTTCAGCCCGAGAGGCCTATTTCCTTTCCCACCCGATGGGAGCTCTCTCATGCTAGATTCTTTCCAGTTCACCGATGACAGTGCCGATCTAGATCTGCTGTGGGATGTGCCAACCAATGGATCCTTCCCAGAGGCAGAGCTTCTACTCCCGTCAAGTTTCAGCACTCAAACAGGCAAGCACTTGTAGTTTAGTATAACAACACCTTGTCCATCCCTGACGTTCTTGTTCATACCCTACTTTTTGTATCACAAGAGCTTATATAGATATCACTTCTGCTGGGAGCCATGAATGACATCCATGGTCCATGATTTTTGCATGCTAAAAATGGAAAAGTATATGTAAATTCGGTTTGGTGATTTCTTTTACTACACACCAGCATGCTGACCTGTTTTGAATATGGAATGTTAAAGGGAGGAATGTGGGTGGTGTTAGTTTTGGTTTTGGTCTTCCTTTTTTTTATTTTCTTTTTTTGTATAGGCTGACAAAAGGTTGTAAGATATATATAGCTCAAATTTCAGAGCTGTTCTCATCTAGAGCTAAAAGAAGAGTCTTACATGTATGTATTTCAGTTGTTGCTTTGAAAATAAACTTTGAGCTACCCTTTTATAGCTTGCTTTATAATAGTGTCTCTGGGCTGCATGTGAAGGAATTTTAGGCATCTATGATTTTACTACACCATTTCCTGCCAAAAAAAAAAAAAAAAAATTGATGTAAAGTTTTGCATGTTTAATTAAATTTATTAAGAGTGGGGATGCTAGCAATGCATATGTAGGTCCTGCAACTGATTTAAGATTTTTGTTTTGGTGGCCAAAACAGCCATGGTTTCTTAAATTAGTCTACAAGATTGAAGGTCATCTGTTATTGTTTCTTTCTTCTTGAGACTATTTGATACCATGGATATGTTCATCTCTTTTTAAGGAAGCTTGGGATAAAAAGGAAAGTGTTGATTTGACATTAACTGTTATTAATACCACCGGAACTTAATTTAGACCTTCTTGTTGTTGAAGTAAGCAGATTTTTCTTTTGACAGATATTTTTAGTCATTGAATCTAGTGGAACTTCAATCTGAGGGAGTCTGACCACCTTGTTTATTAGCCTCAACACCATATTCTCCTGTTGCGTGTAACTGAAACTTTCCTGGTTGAGGATCAGCTCGTTCTGCACCACTACCCTCTTAAAATCAAAGAGACGGTCTGCATCCGAATTCTGAGGCTGTTGTCTCACATACTTGTTGGCTTTTTTTCACTATTCCATATGTCCCAATAAAGAACATAGCATCATGATTTGATGAATGATTCCCCCTGGGGAGTTATGAAAGTTTTGGGAAATTTTAACTAGAATGTTTCCTACTAATAGAAAATGCTTGAAAGAAATGAAATGTTAGGAAAGTGCAGATATTTTCACGAAACTTTAATGAATGTTAAAAATATCATAATTGCACAATCCTATATATATATATATATTGATAAGAGAGAATTTTATTAAAAGAAGAGAAAAGCAAAGAGGGTGAGGGGATAAGGCATCCACTTCACAGAAACAAAGAGAAAAAACAAAGAAGAGATCTACATCAAACCAATGGTAGCTTGCCAGTCCCTCAACAAACCTCTTCTTTGATCATAATCACACCTTTTGCATCTCTTAGCCCAAACTAGTATCAAGTTTTTTTGTTTTTTTGTACACTTGGAATGAAGGTTCAGCTGTATTTTCAAAAACTATTATTCAATTCTTGTTACACTAACTAACAAACTGCTGTGGGGACCATGCACCAAATTTCCTTGCCTTTAGCATTAAGAGCCGAGGCATGCCAACCAGCTAGGGTACTGGAGTTATCCGAGGATGAGACCCAATTCAACCCAAAATCTTTAACCATAGCATTCCACACTATCGAGGAAAAGAGACAATGAATCAGGGTATGTGAGACCGATTCCCCATCACCATAGCGTAGCAAACAAATATTGGGTAAATACATCCCTTTTCAAGCAAGAAGATCCAAGGTCGAAATTCTACCTAAAGAAGTTGTCCACATGAAAAATTGGACCTTTAAAGGGATTAAATGAGTCCAAATGTCCTTCCAAGGAATGTTAATATCCTTGGAAGATTCAAAGAGGAGGTAATAAGACTTCATAGAAAAGTTGCCACAATGAGAAAAGGTCTAAATTTTTTTATCAAGGTGGTCCAAAACGGAATGCATAAGGGAAAGCTTTTCTAGCAAGTCGTATAAGGATGGAAGCTACCTGTCAAGAACATCTCTTTTAAGCATTGGACTCCACAGAACTCAGTTAGAAGAGATCTTCATAGAATTAATAACCTTAGCTGCACGGTTTCCATCCAATAAGTAAATATCACGGAACACTTCCTTTAGAAGTCTCAACCCCACATCACTTATCTTCTCAAAAAGCAAACATGTCCCCTTTGTCTACCACATAGCCAATACCTTTCATATAAGAGTCCTGGTGACAAATAATGTCTTTCCAAATGCTCGTCCCATACTGACCACGGGCTACATTAGGCCTCCACACATCCTGAATCCCATATTTCTCAATGATTAGATTCTTCCATAGCTCCTCCTCTAAAGCCACTTACAAAGAAGGGCAACATTCATTTCAACCAAATGGCAAAGACCCAAACTCCCTTTAGCTTTCAGAGAGCACACGGTCTCCTAAGTACAAGGTATATACCATCAGCTACTTCCTCCTTCCACAGAACTTCCCTTTGAAACTTCTCAGTTGTTAGACAATATCCTTAAGAATATTCATTATAGACATAAAATAGATGGAAATGTTAGCTATGATTACTTAGTAAGTGTCAGCATACCACCTTTGGATAGATAGTTAGCTTGCTTTTAATTTTGTCCACCATTAGGTTCCACACATCGTCCTGTTTGAAAAAGGCTCCCAACAGTAAGCCAAGGTATGTAGAAGGAAGAGATCATATCTTACAATTCAGGTCCACTATCAGCATATTAATATTGGAGACATCACCAACCGCAATCAACTCACTTTTGTTGAGATTCACTTTCAATCCTGTCACCTCCTTAAAGCACTGAAGGATACATCTTAGATATCTAATTTGTCGTTGAGAATTAACACACAATATCAAAGTATCATCTACAAATTGGATATGAGAAATAACCATAGTTCCTGAGCCCACCTGAAAACCTTCCAACATACCAACCTCTATGGCTCTAGCAAGCATACCACGAAGCACCTCAACCACCAAGAGAAACAGGAAGGGGGAAAACGATATATAAGAGAGAGAGAGAGAGAGAGAGAGAGAGAGAGAGAGAGGGGACTATTATAGCTATTGCTGAGGAAATATGATGCATTATCACTTCTAGTATTTTATGTTTTTTACATGTGAGATTCAAATAATGAAACCACATTAGCATTAATAACATGGCTTTTGTGCCATGTTTATAGTGTTACTAGTAAATATTTATCTTTTACCGAAGTGGCTAAGGTAAAACCTTTTATAATATATTTATGTCAATATTTACTCATTACATATGTCTTTTTTTTTATAATTCAATGATCATAGATAAAACAATAATATTTCTATTTAGTGACGAAGTTATTTTTATGCTTGATGAGGTTTTATGTAATTTTGTATTTCTATGTTTACTAATTTTTCATATTTTGAAATTATTAATTTATTTATACTTATCATAATTTTTAATAAGTTACTTATTTAAATTATAAATGATTTAAACCAACACCAACGTTTATATTTGGCTACCATATGTTAAATGTGCACACGTATATAAATATTAATATGAATAATATATTTACTATAATGTTTATATATAGCATAATTACTAATTTTCTTATTATTTGAATACATATGTTTTATTAAGATATTAATTATCAATCTAAGTAATATGCATAATTGTCAGTAGCAAATATAGTAATATTTATGTAATACTACACTAGTATTTTTTTAATAATAATAATAATTTCTTTTTGTTTATTTAAAGTTTTATGTTTTCAATTCAATTACTAATTCATACTATTTTTTAAATGTTTTATTGTGTCTTAAATTAGAATATTAACTAGTTTATTAAGAAATTTGGCTTTTTATAATAATTAATAATTTTAATTTTAATTAATTAGAATACAACAAAAACAACACTCTTATTCCAACTATTTGGGGTCTGCCACACGAATCTTGTTCCACTATTCCAGTCTATTTAGGGTCATATTTGTCGTTAAATCACAAGTTATCATGTATTTCTTTACTACTTCAATCCAAGTCAATTTTGGCTTTTCTTGTCCTTTTAGCGCATTTAATTTGCATCATCTCACTCATTCTCACTGGTGTAGTCATTGGTCTTCGTTGCACATTATCAAATCATCTCATTCGACTTTATCTCATTTTATCACTTATTGGTGCTATACCTAAGCTCCCTCAAATGGATCATTCCTAATTCTATCATTTCTAATCTTGTCACTCATCCATCTCATCATCTTAATTTCAACCATAGTCATTCTATGTATATTTTGTTTGTTGGCAGCCCAACATTCTACTCCATAAACCATGATTGGGCTTTTAGCTGTCTTATAAAATTTTTCTTTCAATTTTAATGGTATTCGTTTATCACACAACACTCTAAAAGCACCTTTCCACATCAACCATCCTGTTTTAATTCTATGAGCAACATCATCTACAATATTTCCCTCCTTGGCATGATGGAGCCAAGATAACAAAAATGGTCACTCTAGAGTATCTCTTGGTTATCAATCTTAATTACTCCCTCATTTTTACTCCTAATTTTGCTAAAATTGTATTCTATATATTATGTTTTAGTCTGGCTTATCTTAAAAGTATTTGATTCTAGAACATTCCTCCATAGTTCCAACTTGGCATTTACCTCATCTATAGTCTCATTAGTCAATACAACATCATCGACAAACACACACCATGGCACCTCCTTTTATATATATGCTTAGTTAACTCATCCATAAGCAAGGTAAAAAGGTATGGACTGAATGTTAACCCCTGCTGCAAGCCTACAATGATCGCAAACTCTTTTCTCTTTCTCTTGATTGTCCTAACACTAGTTATTGATCCATCATACAATATCACCGAACTAAGAAAATTGCTTCAATCATGAATCTCCCAGACATAAATCCAAACTGGTTTCAGACACTTTGGTTTCATGTCTTAATCGATGCCCAATTACTCTCTCCCATAGTTTCATTATATGGCACTTACTCTTGATTCCACGATAATTGGTGCAATAGTTAATAGTTAATAGTTAATTTTAATTAAAATACTAATAGTTAAAATTAAATATTATTAATTATATATAAGTAAATGTTAGGTGAGAGCACTGTATCAATTCAATAGGCTAAATGAGACCGAGGTCTGGTTCTACAGAGGAGAGAGAGAGGGAGAGGGAGAGGGAGAGACAAGCGGGAGCTTACCTCTAGCATGGTGCTTCAACAAGCAATGATAAAACTCATAACCAAGTTTTTATTCTTCCTCAGTTTCTTTAAATTCTAGGATTTATTGATTTCACCGATTTTTTTAAAATGTTGACAAACTTTCTTTTTCTTAGACTGCTTTTTCCAAATTCACAATATTTCGAATTCGTTAAAATTTTACTAAAATCTTGACTTCTTTTTTGTAAAATTTGTTTTCAATTAAAATTTTGTTGATATTCTGTACCATGACCGAATTTAGGAAGGATTCTATGAGCAATGTGTCTTGTACCAAAAGCAAACCCTCTATTTTTTTAGCAATGCTAAGGAGAGAGCCCTCATCCATGGACCTCACCTTTATTGCACTATATTTAGAATCGTGGCTATCCTGAAAAAAGCCTAGGAATTTCCCAGGGACTATCCTGAATCTAAGATAAACAAAGCATAATCTTACTCTCCTTCTCTCCCTCTAAATGGCTATGCTTTATAGAATAGAATGTTGCAGAGTAGGAGAAACATCCATAGAATGAATGCAGCCAAGCCGTGGGTTGGGAAGTATGAAGACAAGTCTAGTAAAGACATAATTAGAACCTCACTGAATCAAACTTGGGAATGTTAGCTCCAATAGGTTATCAAATTAGATAGCGGCTAGAAATGGTTTAGTGACTGGTCACCTGTAATGAATTCATTAATGGCACCAATGAAGAGCACACTCTTGCAAGCTAAAAACTCTTGAGGAGAAGATTGGAAAAGACTAGCAGTGGGAGGTGGATACAGTATCACACAGACATCTCTCAAAAGGAGCCTTATGAGTTTGCTAACATCACCTCTCTAAACCAAGCATGCTATGTCATTTGCACAATTAAAGCATTCATGTGAATATTACTGGTTTTCTTTATTATTATTATTATCATTATTATTTTGGTATGGCCTCTCAGGCCCATGTGATTGCCACACTTGGGACCAGCACTGTGACACTACGCACATGGGGATTCAACCCCTGGCCTTCCTCATGGATGGATGATGCAAGGAAAACATAAGGGTTATTTAAATATGCCCAATTCCCCCTTGACGGGGTTCAATCCTAGTTTTCTTAGTTAGGGATTTTATCACAAACATAACAGAATTGCAACAACTATGGTTCTGTAACGGAGTTATGGTTGGAACGGGGTTTGGAGGTGCCTGTAACCTTCTTGTTTACTCAAAATTTGATGGATCTTTTCCAAAAGATCTATTTGTCAAACCTCAATTTCATTCGATTATAGCAGCCATCCAACCTATTTGCAGAGTTCGTTGGCAATAGTTTGGAGCGTCAGTATCAATCCACTACTTGTAAGCCATCAGTTTTCCTACATGAACTCCACATGTAGACATAATTGACATCTAAAATGTAAACATTGTTATAAATTGATTTAATATAGAATTTATGCTATTCAGAAGTTTATATACCATGAATTAATCCTATATGGAAGTACTTCTATCCCCAAATTACATCCAAACACATCATAATATTTCCCTTTGGACAGATTTTCTCACAAATAATTTAGCTTGTTGATTAGCTTAAACATTATTCTATGCATGAAAATTGTCAAAAGAGCACTTCAAAAAGGATGAAGATAAAGGGAGAAATTTCCAGGAAAAAAAAATATGAGAACTTGGGCTACTAGATTAGTCTGGCAAACACCTCTGGAAATAATATTCCTTAATAAATAATGAAAACCCTTTCCACCATGCTTATTAGTTATCAGGGGGCCTTCTGTATAGCCCTTGACTTCTTAGCCATGGGCTTTGATTCTTTTTTTTTTTTTTTTTTTTTTAGGAGGGGGGGGGGGGGGGTGGGCGAAGGACCCAGAGGAAGGATCT
>JAOXJP010282480.1:0-19384 GCA_025762735.1 Platanus orientalis | reverse complement strand
GGATTTAAGATGACCTAAATACTCCTAATAAAGACACAATACCTGATGGGGGAGTAGGTTCCGAGACAGGGACAGGCTCTGAACTTGGAATGGGTCCAAAACTCAAAGAATATTTGGTTTCTATTGATGAAGCAGCTACTGGTATAGGGATGTTGTCCTCAGAGTTTGATGAGTCAATGATGATTAACACAAGATAAATAAGGTGTCCTGGCCTTGCTGCAAGACTACGATTCAGTCTTGTCATAGGAGTTGGCCTTGGATTAGTCCAGGACCGAAGTCTCATCTTTCTAGGGTGGACATCAATAGGAAAAGCTGAGGATTCACCCTTGTTTATCTTTGTGGATTTTCATTTGGATGCCATTACCTAAAAAAGAATAGAAAAGTAAAAAATTTCTTAGTATGAAAGATAGCTCGCGAGTGACATAAAATGTGGGTGAATGAGGATTAAAAGTGTCATTCGCGCACACTAAATGTCTTAAACTCAACTCATAAATGAAACCCGAAGTCATTCGTAGCCCACTCAAGCAGGAAACTAAATGTCTTAAACTCAAGTCGCAAATGAAACCCGGAGTCATTCGTAGCCCACTCAAGCAGGCAACTCATTGGATGAACCAGGAAGCTGCGAATGAGCTGTAGAGGTGATAATCACCCCAGGATGACAATTGAAGTTGTAAACACGAAAGATGAAGAATAGAAGAAGATGGTTTAAACTTATATCTTGAAATCTCTCCAGTGGTATTCTTGGTTGAACGAAGATTTTCTCTTCTATACAGGAAAAGAAATTAAAATCAAAAGAAGGAGAAATATACCTCATATGATCATCCAAAGGGAAGAAAGGGAAAAGAAAACAAAGCAAAGAAAGAACTCATGATTTCAAGAAAGGGATGTTTGAATGAAGCTCTACTGTGAATAAATTCTGAAAAGATGAGTTGAGGAAGAGGAAAAATATTTATATACTCATGGGGGTATATTTGTTAAAGGACAAAGAATTTGAAAAGTTTCGGGAGCAAATAAAGAAGGTGTATCGATAAGAATAACTGAAATCTGTTAGTGTGCCTCGAAAAATGCACCATCTCCTTATTACACTCACAATGCATTTTTCGAGGGGGCAAGTGTGCGCGAATGTGAAGTAAATTTATCACTTGCCACTATAATCTTGGTGAATGAAAATTTGAATTCACATTCGCCACAAACAAAAGGATTTCAGTTATATACTCCCTCCCAAAAAACGTGCGCAAATGGACTTGCACACATTGTAAACTAGAAATTAAAATGTGGTTTTATCTCTTCCCAGAAATGTTGATTTGGATAACTACAACTTTTGTTAGTCCCTTAACAGCCCAGAAGATGGAAGAAGGTGGATTCTCACATAAAAGAATCACCTAAATATTTTGGATAAGATTTGAAGAATCCCACTCCAACTGAAATGTGATAGAGTTCTTCTTCAATAAGGACTCTTCCTTAAATTTGTTTTGAGGCCTATAAATATCAATATGGCTATAGAGAGAAAAGGCACAACAATAGATAGAAGGAGGAACGAGAGAGTTGAAGGAGTTTATCACAAGGCAAGCTTATTTGTCTCTTAGAGTTCTATGAGCCACCTTTCTTCTAAAAGAGGATGAAGCACATCCATTGTACCTCTGCAACCTTCCAAGGAAGATATCATAAGGAGCTTGAAGATGAATCAAGTTTCAAATAGGTAAACTTGTTGATGAATGAACAAGTGTAATCCATATATACATATATTTGAAAGAGCATTTCTACTTCCTCTTTCTTCTTATCTTTTACATGATTGTAATTATATTTTATGATACATGGCTTAAAGATAATCAGAGGTGGGCTGTGTTAAACGGTTGTAATTAACAAGTTCATCAAACTTGGAGTTTTAGTTCTCACTCATAAAAATAATGAACTAACCTCTACAATGGTTAGGTAATTTGTCTAACGAATTTTGTCTCATAAAAAGGCTCGAAATTTGGTGTTACAGTATAATTTGTTAGCTAATTCATTTGAGATTGACACAAGTTTAATTTTAAAGTTACTTTAAATTTGTTGGTCACTCAGCATAGACACCTTGTGAGAAAATAATTATAACTTTCTCTAGGAAACTCTTATTCACACTCCATTTGTTTATTTGAAAATAGACTCATAAATCTTTCCAATGATGTATAATTTGTCCTCAAATTATTTTGGGGTTGGTACTAATTTACCTACGAAATTACCTTAAATACCTTATTGAGACAACTTTAAGACTTGACAAGTTCATGATTTATTTTGGTTTTTGCTCACTTCTAAATCGTTCCATTGGATCCCAAACTCCACTATGGTTTATCTAACAATGTTTAATGATAAATCTTACCTTTGATTATGTTCAATTACATTTTTACCTTTTATAAGTGTTACAAGGTGTTACACCTATGGATTTGACCTTGTATAGTACTACAACACTTGTATATTTGTAAGTAAAATGACCTTAGATTTTAGTTAATTAATTTGGTCATTAGTTTAGACATAACATTAAAGAATGTAGGAATCTTTGTTAAATTGAAATGAATGCACAAACTAAATAACTTACCAATAAGTTTCATTTTTCGCAATTCAATTAGTTGTTTCTCACATGAGGAGGTGCTTTTTATCATCTAATTGATGCAAAATGGGATTCATGCCAATTCAAAGTGGATTCTAATATGATTTTAGAAAAACAACCCCTAAACATGAGAGGCCCCTTGGCAAATCAAAATCATTTTTTTTTTCCTTTTTTATTTTTTATTCAAGGATCTAACACTTTTTTTTATAATTTTATTTTGTAAAAGGTATAATTTCATATATATTATCGAGGTTCTAATGATCTAATACCATATTCAAATATTAATGTACTGTTTGGACTAAGGCCCTATTTTTTAAATATAGAGTTGGAAGTCAAGTCTCGTGATTGGTGAGGCAAATCAACTCTTTAATGGCACCCCTCTGGAAAAACGGTTCAAAGTTCAATTGACAGGAAAATAAAAATAAAAAATAAAAAGCACACAAGTCCTGTGTGTGTGGATTCATTGTAACCCCAAAATCCAGTTTGTTTTAGGGATCACCACATCTTAATTAGGTTTTTCAGAAGACCCATGAACTAATTTATGCAAACCATTGCATATTATGAATGATGACATCACACCTTTTTTTTATGTCACTGCTCCCAAATTTATTTATTATTATTTTTATTATTATTTTTTGGTAAAGACTACTCCCAAATCTGAGAGCTGGTTTTGAGGTGGTGTTATATTAGCATCTTACAGGGAAATTCTATGGGTTTGTTGTAACAAACTTTTAGATTAGAAAGTAAACTCTGACATGACTTGCTTGTGGACACTCGCCAACATTGAAAGAGACGTTTCATCATGGACACAAGGCAAATTAATTTCAATGGACCCTATCCAATATCAAACAAATGTCAAATCATCTCAATACCTAACTGCTCAGTTGGTAGGCCATCTTTTGGAAGAATGAGATAAACGCACCTGCCCTCCCCTCCCCTCCACTCCACACACAAATAATAATAATAATGAATAAATAAATAAATAAAATAAAAGAATAGAAAAAAAAAAAAAAAAGAAGAAGATGAGGAGGAAGAAGAAAGGGTCAAAAAAAATATAAATAAATAATAGAACAGAAAAATGAAGAAGATGATGAGGAAGAAAGGGCTCAAAATATGATAACCTTTTGTGTAAAGATTTGAATCTCTTAAACTAATCCTTAATTACTGAAAGTAACTAATTCTTTTAGCTTTTTGTTTTCTTAGTTACAGTGGGGAGCTGATCCCCCATGTAAAATGAAAAATTAACTGCAAATCCTAAACGGTCATGCCAGCTCAAACAAGCAAAAAATAATCAAAGTTAGGTTACTTTTAGGGGGTACAACAAAATCTTTAATTCAATATTTGCATTCGCTTGCCTCTCTGATTTGCTTCTTACATGTGTGAATTTTGTGTGTAGTGATCATTAGCCTAGCTAATTGACCTTTAATAATGCTTATATGGGCTTGTCACTAGTAGTTGGTGACTCACAAACTAATAGAAAAATGCTCTCTAAAATAATATAAATTTCTTCCACTAATCAAGAAACAAATAGTATTGGACCTTTTCCACTAATTAAGAAACGATGATGGCTAATTCATTTTAATAATCAAACTTTGTTACCTTAATTCATAAAAAAAATAGAAGGAGATGATGGATGGTAGACTTTAGCATCATCATCCTTATCCTAATGTGGGGCTAATGACAACATATTGTTTACTTCTACTTATCGAAAAAATATATATATTTACTTTAGTAATTTGAAAGCTTCAATAACACCTCATATGTTGATGCGGTGGATCGAAGAAATAAAATAATAATAATAATAATAATAACTAGCATTAGACCATATAAAAAGCTTAGTTCAAAAAATCTATACTACGTGTAACCTTTCTGTCGGGCATATTGTCTCTAATGGAACCAAGACAGAATGTATGAAGAAATGTTTCGAACTTGCCATGGGAGGGACATGGGTCTCTCTTATTCTCATGCGGAAAAGCTTAAACAAATAGAAAGATAGAGCTTTAAGAATTAAAGAGACCTGTTTCTTGTGTGGTACCTTCTATTGAGAGAGAAGTACAAGTGATGGCAGATATTGTCTCTGGTTGGAGTCATTTTAGTCTAATGGTCGGTTTGGATGCCTTTGTCAATTCTGTCAGTATCGAGACATTATGTGTGTGACATATCTAAACAAGAACTTTTCATATACTTCGCAAGTATGGTATTCTAGTATATACATGTAGGAGTATGTGTGTTTTAGTACTTCTCCATTGCTAAAGTCCTGTACCCATGGGGATCTTAGCTTGGTCACTGCTTTATTTTGTGGGGAGGGAGAGGGGAATGACTAGATGAATTCAGAGATGGCAAGAGCATCCTATATTTTTTCAGTTTCTTCTCTCTCTCCCTTTCTTTGCCTATTGTCAACCACGCTTCATTCATTGAAACCAATTATTGTTATTGCATCTGTATTGGTTGGCATTACAATTAAGACAGCTTAACTGCAACTATCAACCAATAGAGACGATTACAACTCGATTTTGTCGCTTTTCGATTCTAGACTTCAAGGTTGCCAATGTAGATTGTTGAGCATGTCAAGTCATATCTAGAAGCCTTGGATATCCACATAATTGATCTAGGTTCTTAGTTTTATCTTTAATTTAAATTCCTAGTTTTATTAAAGATAAGAACTTAAATTATTGCTCGGGTTTAACAAAGATCAGGCTCTTCCATAATGAAACATTTATTGAACAAAACAAATGATATTAGAAAGGAAAGATAACAAGTACTACAAATCAAATGAACAACATAAATAAAAGCCAAGCATCAGACTTGCCTAGAGGTTACATTCCTCTAATGCACTCCTCTTTTCCTTCTCTTTCTCAGGACAATTATGTGATTGCTAATTGTCCACAAATGCGTATCTTATCCAAAAGAAGAACTTTTGGTGGCGAATACCCGAGCTTTGATCTTCCTCTTATGTCCAAACGCGACATCATCGTGTTCTTTGGCTTCTAAGGTGGAGGACGACGATGACGACGGCGACAACCGCGACAAAAAGAAGGCGATGAAGTCAAGAAAGAAGAAGAAACAGGAAGAGGAGGAGGATATCTATATCATTTGGTACTAGTTACTTCTATTTATATAAGAGTTTCTTAGTTCCTATAGGAATAGAAGAATAAAGCTAGAGGGGAGAAAAAGAAGATACCTATAGGAGGCCGTACCTTCCATGTTTTGTTATTTAGTAGCAGAGGATATGTATCTCGAGAAAGCTTTACAATTAAAGTGGAATCAAACGTGAAACAAGTTGATATGGGTCCCCATTGAATAAATGATTCCAGGGAATTCTCCACAAATTAGTGAAGAGCAGAACCTTGGCCATTGAACTAGACTGACCCAATATACCTTGAGTGGCTCATTAGTGACTCTAACGGACGTTTTTAACCAATTAATTAGTCCTTTGCTTATGGATGATGGTGAATGACCCATAAAGGTTCAATAATTAAACATTGGAGATTATTTAATGGATGGAATTTTTTGAGTAATTTGCCATCCAATTGGGTAGTTTATATAGGTAAGTGCGGTGTTGCGACATGTGGGTAGGGCCTTGTTTGGCAACTGATTGAGAATGGCATTTTAAAACCCACCAGAGTCTATTCGGGACGAAGAAACACATTGAACCGGACTGAACCACAAACTGGCTGGATGAATTGGTTGATCTGGACAACCGAGCCTGAGGAACCAATAAAACAGACAATTTTCTTTTATTCTACTCTTGAGGCAGCCTAGACCATGCCTCATAGTGCTCGGGTTGACATGATTCGAACCAATTAACAACTGGTTTGGTATGGGCCGGCATTTTCTTCACTTCTGACACCAGCTGGGCTACCCGGGTTGGCGTAAGAGTAAATTATTAGGCTACTTAGTGCTCTTGTAGCGGTGGGTAATGAGTAACCCACCATACCATGGTTCCCACCAACAAGATTTCCCCAACACCCACCGCTTGTACCAACACCTTAGAAAAATCATTTGAAGCCAAAATTATTGTGGGAGCCACCCACGAAGAAAGTTGCGCCCAAAGAAAGTGAATTTCTTGCTTAAAACCTAAGCCTAGGCTCATATTTTCTTAGAAAAGTCTGGGAATGAGCTGGTAAACAATATTGTGGCAAAGGAACAGGATGACATCCTCTGCGGTAAATATTTAAGCCAAGCTTGGAGCCACCATTCATGGGATGCCATGTGGTGTTAGGTACTGATAAGGAGGGTAGTGGTGTCAATACATTTCGTCACACGGCACCCCATGAATAGTGGCTCCAGGCCCGGTGTAAATATTCACATCGTAGAGGATATCAACCCCAAAGGAACCTATTGTATATAATAATTATGTTTGCAATAATATTGAACTGTAGTTCTTCAAACAATAAGGTAATTAAATATCCGATAAAAGTAAATGATAACAGATTTCTTAACAATAGCAAATATGAAATTGTGAAATGCAGGTGCCAACAATGATTGACATGTATCAACTCATAGATTCTCTGGTATGTATTCAAGCAACAGATTCAATCCAACAGAATTATATAAAATCAATATCTACAAATTAAATGAGTTAGAGACAACTTATCGGTTGGTGATTAAGCACATATAGAGCGTTGTCCTTAAAGTGATATTCGTTGGCCTGTTACAGATACGGTAGGGTTGATCGATGATTACCTCCAAGAACACCAACCTATCTAGTAGACCCCACACAGATTAACAAAGACTTACTTTGAACAGTTCAGACTAACCTCCAGTGCCAATTGAGTAATATATATGAAAACCAATATAAATAAAAAAGAAAACAATAGTGATTGGATAAGGAGAAAAAGACTGATTCACATGGAATAGTTTATGTATATTTCTTCCTTCTCCTCGTCTTCTATTATAAAAGACGATGATTGATTACACCCAAACTTTCCATGAAGAATTAGGCTCTTTTGGAAAACATTAAACTCATAATTAATCATCATAAACCCATTTGATTATAGAACATATCAATAACGCACTAATAATATATTATCATATAATGTAACGACTAAATAAGCAACTAATCAATTAAAATAAATATTTAATATTTAAATTAAAATAATTAATTCGTATAACCCACACCCACGCCACGGCCCGATTCAATTTAACACGTGCACGAGTGATGCAAACAAACAACTCCAACTTTCCCTCTCCTCTTCAACCCCATTACCCTTTAAAATCTTATATTTACTTATAAGGTAGAGTTTGAAGTTCATCACTTCCCATTTGAGACTAAACTTTTAAGATAAAAGCCATTGGGAGTTGGTTTGTATTTTGTTTTGGAGGAAATACTAAAACTTTAAATAAAACATTTCATTCAAAGTTCCCTCTAAATCTTTTAACACATGCATGGACTTAAGTAACTCATGTGGGCCTATTTGATCCACACAAATAAATAACCCAAGATATACATATGATTCATTTTGAATCTTAAATATAATTCAAATATAACATCTATATAACCAGAAATGTTACATATGATTAGCTTAGGTGGCAGTCCAAAAGGGTTCCACGCGTTTGACACACCACCCTCTTCTCATTTGACATGAGACAGGGCACTTGATAGGCGGCCAATCCTAGGTTGCCTTTCTACTGGAACGTCTGGATTGCACAAAGGATTGTGTCCCCGTCCCTTAAGAAGCGTTTGGGTCAGGGGCGGACATATCAGCGCCCAAAAGTGATAAGTACCCCCCACCCAAAAAGTGTAAATCACTTTTGCTGATATGTCTGCCTCCCTGACACAAGCAGAGGTTAGCGTTTCTAAGGGAAGCAGAAACAATCCTTCCTCTTTGGATTGGCCAAGTCAACACTGCATAATTCTAGGGAGAGGGTGTCCCAATGAGCATTTAGGA
Organism: Platanus orientalis; assembly: GCA_025762735.1. NCBI lineage: Eukaryota > Viridiplantae > Streptophyta > Magnoliopsida > Proteales > Platanaceae > Platanus > Platanus orientalis. The sequence goes on along the minus strand of JAOXJP010282480.1, from coordinate 10,906 downwards.
TCCTCTACAGTAAAGCTTGCGTGTGATCAACATGGGCTGACGCGTGGCAAAAATTTTGAATTTACAATCCTTTTTGATTTTTTTTTTTTTTTTTTTTACTAGAGCGCCTTTTTTTTGCTTTTAATGCTGTAAACAGCACGCATCAGCACATGACAATCGTTACATTGATTTTGGCTATAAAGAATCCCAAGCCCTTAGTTTGAGGGAGAAAGAATTATCTACGGATTCAAATCTCTTTACAGTTCAATAGCATTAAATTTCTTTACAGTCCAAACGGTCCTATCACAGCCTCAAAAGCAAACATGATTTGACCAAAATTGAATATTCAAATTTTGAGTGTCAAATCACAGCCACTGGCTGTGATAGGCCCCGACGTTTGGACTATATGGTGATTTAGAGAAGAAGACAATTTTTAAGGCAAAGGATGTGGATGACCATCTAGAAAACCTTTTATCCTATTCTGTTTTCATGTTTATCTATTTTGGTAGATTGTGCCATCTGGGGTTACATTATATAAACCTATGTTCAACCTCACATGGTACGAAAAGAGAAGGAGAAATCCCTAATAAAACCTTTTTTTAATAATATTTATCTACTTTAATGGATTATGGTGCATAATTATTTTATAAAAAACAATGTTTTAACCTCACGTAGTACGGATAAAAAGATGAAGAAAAAGGAAAATAGGGGAGATTTTTTTTACTTTAGCTTATTGAAAGGACATGACTAAGTAAATTATACAAAATTAATGAAGTGTGTTAGTGCCTTGGTAGGTCAAATGTCAAATGTTTAAGTTTAAAAAATAAAATAAATTAAAGAGGTTCTTAGAGGAGGTCAACATAAGCGTGACATGAATCATCGCCTCGCACTCAAATTTTATTTTATTTCTTTTTCTCTGTAAATGGTAATGGAATTATGTTTTTAAATACTCGTTAATAACACCTAATGACGAGTTAAAACTTGGGAACTTGCAAGCTTATGACGAGCCGAGTTAAAAGGGAACTCAATTAGCTCTGTCTGTCATCAAGTGAGGCAAGTCAATTCAGATTTATTGAGTAATTTGTCCAATAAATCAGGTTTTGCCGGGAAAAATGTCATAATAAATTCGATTAATCTCAAATATATTGGCCAATCCCCAAATTGACTCATTGCTTCTAGTTGGGAGTAACAGTTTGAAGTTTGAACATGAGGGGCTACTGAAGATGAATTCCCCATAAATCCCAGAGACTCATTTGAACCTATTGAAAAATCCATTTTTATCGTAAGGTTCCATTGAGCCTTTGATGTTCCTTAACAAACATTGTATAAGGGATGGTTTTGTGGTTTTGCATGACTTATAATTAGAAAAACTAGATAATTTAAGGTTAACCAAATGCCCTTCTACCTTAACTAATAATTATCTGGTGTAATTAAATTTTCAAATAGGTACATCCATGGAGATTAGTTAAGTTTGCACTGTGAAGGCAGCCTTTAAAATGCTATTAGTTTTGGGATTTGGAAACGGTGGGTGGTCAATTGTAGCATTTTGTAGCATGAACTAAAATATGAAAAGACTAAAAAAACCATGTTAAAAGACAAAAACCCATGTTTTTTGTTCATGCTCCAAAAAGCTGCAGTAAAATTTGGTACAGCAGATCTATGTTCTTTCGAGACCGGACCCGACCCACCAACCCTTTGCCCCTTCTGGGTTCACTTAACCTAACCTGATAAATAAACGTGAAGGGGCATTGCCTTCCAGACATGCTCCTTTTGGATTGAGACAGTATAGGTTTTTAGTCACAGAACCTGTCTCAATCGGAAGAAACTTAGGTGCAAACTAATTTTGTGAGAACTGTGCAAACTGCATCAGGGTGCGGACACATCAGGGCCGAAAACTGATAAGCCCCCCCCCCGCCAGGGCCAAAAACTGATAAGCAAACCCCCAAGGTGTAAATCACTTTTCGGTGCTGATGTGTCAGCCCCACTGTTGCAGTTTGCACAGTTCTCATGAAATTCGTTTGCACATAATTCAAGCCTGGCTCAATCTGTCCGGAAGGCCATACAGTGAGTAACAACCAAAACCATCTTCGTTTGCTATGATCGGCATCGCTTGCTGCCATGGTTCTACCTAAGTATGCCTCCGAGCATGCTGACATGTTATACGAATGAGCTCAAAGTATGATATATATATATGTGTGTGTGTGTGTGTGTGTGTGTTGACCGCTTGGAGAGTGCAGCTTAAAGTGTGGCATCATCTCACATATGTCTACAATGCATCATGCACCCCAAAAAATCAAATTTAGGTGGGTGATTTTACTTTTTTTAGAGTATGTGTCACACTGTAGATATATGCAGGATGATACTACACTTTAAGCTGGAATAAAGGAACATGTCCCACTGTAGAGGCATCCAGGACGATGCCAAACTTTAAGCTGTTCTATAGGATTTGCACTCCTCATGGAACATGTGAATAAGAGACTTTAATGTTAACAATTACGGGTGTTGGCTAGACTAGGTTTGAATCATCTCCCGTCTGGTAAGAGAACTCTTAGTAGGTCTGTCAACTATCTGTCTAAGCATCTGCATTTGATTTAAATTTGGTTTGATTAAAGCAAATACGGATGCATCTATATCCGATTCATTTAATAAATATTCGATTATAAACAAATCAAATGTGGATATGCATACATCCACTTGAATTAATATTCGACCGTTTAAGTATATATATATATGTGGTAAAGGTTTCTTTTGATTAATATAAGTTATAACAATCAAATTAATAGGTATCTCTTATCTTATTTTGGTGTTACAAGTAAATTTTAGTTTTAAAGAAGGTATGATTTAAAAAAAAAAAAAAGGCTAAACAAAACCCTTAAGTTTCTAATAGAAAGTATAATAGGATATATTTGAATTCGTATCCGAAATTCATTTAAATAAACGAATACGAATATGGATCATATTTTTAAATATCCGTAGATATTTAAATTTGCATCCAATATTCAATTAACTAAACGAATACAAATATGAATGTAATTTTATCCGATTCGAATTCACTTTATTTACATCCCTAGCTATTCGGCCAATACTAGGAAACACTGCCATATACAATGCCTGACAAAAGGTATCTCAATAAATATATGGGAATTAAAGAAGGGTGTCTCACTAAATATATAGGAATTAAAGAAGGGTGTCTGATTTGATGCTACAACGATAATAGTGTTGCATGGAACAAGCATTTGGAAGATAGTGTCAAGTTTAGAAGCCGATCAGAGTAGGAAGTCCTTAGAGGAGGCAATGTATGATGAATAATGCAAATTTAGTTTCAAGCAATAGGTAAAAATTGTTGGTTGTAAGAACATTAGAAATGGTCAAAGGATGCGGTTTGGTTGGATATGTAAGGGAATGTCACAAGTATGAGACTGTGCATAAGTTTACGTGTTAGAATCAAGAGAAGATTGGCGTGGGTGAACTCAACAAGACACAAGCTCACTAGGTATAGAGTTTTGAGTCCTAGAGAAGGGACCATGCTATAACGGACCATGGTTGTCTTGTGAACCACACTTTGAGAAGTGCATGGATTGGAATTCTCAAAAGAAAGATTTGTGACTCAACGGATAGAGTCACAATTTGGTTTATAAAGTTAAGCATTTTGGTGTAGGATGAACAGAGTGATCGGTGGACCGTGCCTCATAAGCGAGGCGAATTAGACTGATTTTGAGGGTAAACAATGGTTTAGTCCAGATTTGTTTGTTGTTAGAGCCGAGTTCAAAGGGGTCTAAAGCCGCAGATGTCTCAAGTCAGTACAAGAGGGTTGCTTGGGGAGTCTAACAATCAACCTAGAGTAGATTTAGGTGCAATGGATCATGCACGTTCATAATGAGAATTGTTGTGTAAGGGGATCAACACAACGGCACTAGAAGTGCCTTGAAGACTAGGAAGAGTCAAGGAGTAGACAGTGTACAAAGCTTTTGAAGCTTAGTTTAGTGTGATACTATATGATGATTTAGGGTAATCGAGGCATAAAGAATAGGTGTGTAAGATGAAGGTATGCACTTGGAGTTGTGTTGATAAGGGCATCAACTAGACAAGTGCAGGAGAATGGTAACAACAAATCTTTTGATATGTGTATGGGCACAACAATCTTGGATGACACAACGGACTATATGCCATGCAACATGCTCCTGGCTCGCATGAGCTTAAATTGTGACTACACTCCTTGACAATAGTTGGGGGAAGCTCTAGGCTTCCTAGAGTGGTTGCTTAGGATTATTTCCCTTGGGGTTTGAGTTTTCTCTTGAAATAATGCTTGAGGACCCAAAGGTTGGCGACATTGTGCATTGGCCATAGGCCTGAGGTTAACACCTATGCACACATTAGCTTACGTTGTGCAACATTGGTGAATGGTGTGAAACAAGTAGGCTTGACTTGTATGCTTGAGTGTGTCTTGTCCTAGTATTTGACATGAGCTTAGGCTTGCACATGATGATCACTTTGGTGGTTGGAAAAGATGAATGACAACATCTTGCAACGAACATCATGGTACCTTCATTGGGTGTCATGTACGATGATGAGTTTAATGTCTTGGATAACTGTTTGAAGATGTGTTGTAGACATGTTGGGTTTCAGTGCTTTATGGTGGAGTAAATAGAAGCTCCGTAGTCGTTTAAGGTACGCTTCGATGGCACAATGTGCGCATTGAAGTGGTTGATTAGTCATGCGCTTGGCCTAGGCAAGTAACGATGACACAAAGTACCACACGAGTGGGACAAATGTCATGGTGATGCAATGATGGAACTTCTAAGATGATCAAGCGGGGTTTGATGCATTAGTGTTCTTGGTGAGCATTTTCCTTATCAGTGCATGCGGAACAATATTGGTGGGTCAAAAAAGGACTCAAAGGGCATTAAGACTGGTCTTGACTAGGTAATGTTCAGGATACCACACGGTTTTACAAAGAAAAAAATATGGTTATGACAATATGGTTGCAGTATTAAAATAATGGTAGGTGTCTTATAGAAAAGGGATGGAGGAAATCATGGACAAGAAATATTATGTTATCTATAGTCCCTAAAGCGTACTTTTTGTGTGGGCTTGAAATATAAGGCACCCCTAGCACCCAGATCAATCTCTGCACTAAACTCGTTGGGGTGTGGGGACAAAGCCCCCAACCCAAAATTTTTGGGAAGTATTATTGAGATTCTACTTCTATATTTCTTGTTTAAAAGGGTTAAAACCTAAAGAGTTTTTTTAGAGAACAAGAGGGAGCTTATGTTGAACAATTCACTCATCTTTATTTTGAATATAGTGGATTCAGTGCGAGTCTGTGAACATAGGAAATCTTGCTTAACCAAATAAATGGTTGTCTCTTGCGTGTGATTACATCTTATTTTTTCACACATTTCCTTTATAAATTAGTTAAGTTTGCTCTACGAAGGTAACCTTTAAAATGCTGTTTTATTTTGGGGATTTGGAAATAGGACCTAACCCACCAACCCCATGCCCCTTCTGAGTTTACCAATCCTCGCCTGACCAATAGACGTGATGGATTCATGTTGGCACTTCTCAACCCTTAAACTTGTCAATCCATCTGGAAGGCTATGTTGGCACTTCTCAACCAAAACATTCATTGTTTTGTTGCGGAGCTAGCAAGATCAAAAAAGATTGTTGCCGATGATGGGTGTCATATCAAGTGCACCACACTCTTGATGTGACCACTCAAGAGGGAGAATCAAAAACCTCCAAAAATTGAAGTGATTCTGCCCCCGAATGGTCCCATCAGGGGTGTGGTACATACGATATCATCCCCGACGGCGGGGTGCCATAGGTTGTTTCCATGGTTCTACCTAGTTTACCTCTGAGCATGCTGATGTCTGGAGAGCAGATCCAGTTCACGGTTAATACCTTGGCTAACGTGTGACAGATAAGCCGTACGACACATACGTCAAGAAGCTACCGAAACCTGAAAAGACGCGCAAAACGTTTGAAGGGTTGAGGGTTAATTTTGTGGGTCTCACGCCTCTGTTTAACCTAACCAAAAAGACAAAACCTAAAAGAACGACACATCGGCCCCGCCTCGTTGAAACGTTCGAGGGTTCTGTTGTTTGGCGGTCGATCTTCCTTCACCGGTAATCGATCACCCACGGCCTGCAACTGGCGACTGAGGTAAACTGTTTCTTTATTCCGTTTTTTTTTTTTTTTTCAATTTAGGGTTTTAAAACCAGCCGGCGTCTGGTCCCGGTTGGTTTTTTCCTCTTTTTTTTATTTTTTATTTTTTTTATCTAACATTCTTTTTTTCCCTCTGGTTTTGAAACATCGTTTGAAAGTTATCACCACGGTCCTTTTGAGTAGCAAATGAATATATATATATATATATATATATATATGTTAGATATTCTTGGAATCAACTCGTTTTTGAAAAAAAAGTTCACTCCCACGTTTTGAAAAAAATCGTATCACTGAGGTTGATGAGGGTGAGTGTAATACATCATCCCTGGAGGTTGGAGTGGTCCGAAACTAGGAGGTGCTGGGGCTTGCTGAATCAATTGTATTGGTTGCTGCGTTAGTGCCCCTGGTGGATGCTGAGTCAATGGTACTGCTAGACTCATCACATGTGGCGGTGGTGGGGGTGGACCTGTTGGTTGGGATGCAAAGCTGCCTTACCCGTAAGGCAATCCAGTAATTATCCCTCCTGATGGCTTACTGGTACTGCTGGGAAGGCGGGTTTGGAAGTATATGATATTGCATTTGGGCGGTTGAAGCTTGGCCCTGTATGTATGGTTGGTGTGGTAAGACTATTTGATATGGATGAGTTGGGGGGACCAATTTGCTGTGAAGGTGCAGCAACATAAATATTGGAATTTGAGACTGGCATGGTATTCTCATGTGTTGGCCTCGAGTCCGTAAATGAATTACTTGGTGCATAGGTGGATGAATTAGAAGGGGTTGAGCCTGTCGTCAGACTAGCATTCTTTGCCTCCTCTGCTGCAAAAGTTTAGAGAACAGAGGTCATGATCAGCTATGAAGAGGTAGAAGCTGCCAACTTGTCTGCAACCTCAGCTGCAATGGCTGCAGCTGTCCTTTTGGGTGTCTCCCCTGCTTTTGCATTTGAATCTTTGTGTGGAGTCAAAGATGAGGAATTGGATACTGCAACATCAGTTTCATTTTTGAGCCGCTTTCGCATGTTGTTGGCTTCCTCCACCTGACCCTGTGCTCCCTAATCAATTGAAAAGATGCAAGACATTTAACTTTGGGCTGAAGAGCTGAAGAAGAAGATTTATCAGTAAAACATATGTTTCTCTATTGGAGTACATCACATATATTTATCAGTAAAACATATATTAGACATTCTTGGGTTCAACTGGTTTTTGGAAAAAAAGTTCTCACCCCTGGTTCTGAACCGACAAAAAACGAAGAGGAAGAGAACACACCGAACGACGGAAGAGAACCCACTCTCTCGAAGGAGGTTCGTCTGGTCGAGCGGTGGATGAGAACCAGGGCTGGCATTTTTTGGGTTTTTACTGTTTTGCCTAAGTGGTTTACCCAACCTAAGACGTGGAACCCACAAAAATTAACCCCAGCTTTGGGCAAAATCATACAAGCTGTCTTTTTTTCTCCCACGGATGTCGCTGGCTAACGCTGTCCCGTGTTAACCAGGATATAAGCTGTGGCATAGGATCCCCTGCGTGATGTATAAGAAAAGTCGTTATAGAGATTCAAATGAATCTCTTCAAAATCTCTGATGGATCCTTGTATAAGGAAATATAAAAAATTGCGTTAAAGATTCAAGTCTCAACCCATATTTAATTGATTAGAAATAATTTTTTGAAAGCATTATGCAACGTCTCAACGCATGATTTAATTAGAAATTTTTTTTAATTATTTCAAAAATACGTTAAAGACTACCAAAAGGGTTATTCTTCTATAAAATGGGGAAATTGAGGTACAGAGAGTGGATGAACAAATAGTGTCTTCAAACTTTGAACTGTAAAGTTCTTTTCCCTCTCTTTCTAAGATCTAAGAAATTTTTTATTTTAAGTGTGCACGCTAGCAATCCATCTGAGCTATTTTATTGTAAACCTTTGACGTTGTGTAGAGCGTAGAAAGATATTGGTGTATCCCTTGGAAGTGGGTCTCGATTCCGGCTACTAATAGCACGATATATCCACTTTAAGGGTAGTAGAGTATTACGAGAGACGCCTATTTGTTAAGTATTTTCTAACTTATTAGTTGTTGTTAAGATCCAGACTTCATTTTGTTTGCTGCAGAGTCGTGTTCCTCATCATATTTCATAAGTATGCTTATTATAACAATAATTTAATATTAATCAGAATTAAAATTGACATATTATTCAATCACATGTATTCAATCATAATACAATTATTTAATTACATGTGACTGAATATACAATTATTAGTGTTGTCTATTTTGAGATTATACAAAAGTTCATTAACATATGTTTTTTTTAGTTTACATTGATTAATTGATATTGAGAAAATAACCCTATGAAAAATCATAGTAGTTTGTAAATATTCACAAAACAAAAAACTGAATTATTGTGATTTTTCATCCATAGAAATCTATCAAATTTTCATTTCTATCAATCTTAAAGTAGATACTTGGTTACATAAACACTGATTTAATTGGAACTATGTTTTATCAAATTGAATAAAATTATTAAGCATAGTTACATTTTCCAATTTATTTTGTGAGATAGAACTTTAGTAATATAATTTTGGAGAACTCTAGATTCTTGAACAATTTCAAATATAATTAGTGATTTAAAAAAATAATAGCTTGGATAAGGTTCCATTCTATGGTCAGAGAAACCAAAGGATCTCTACATAAAACTAGAGTATCTGTGGATTTAAAGCTTACCAACACTTAGGTATCTATTAAAAAAAAAAAAACAGAATTTGTTGTGACTTATAAAGATCTCAATTGTGATTAATAAATATAAAAAAAAAGGTTGTGAGACCCTTGATTTTGGTTAGAGGCCAGAATTTCATATAGATTCGGATAATCTATATGGAATCCGTACGGATTAAAATAAAATTTAAAATAAACTGAATAAATAATTCAGGATTTCTTTAAGATATTATCTTGGATTAAATCACAGCCTAAAATGGATTACACCATCCCAGACGTGTCCAAGATAGTCTTTTAATGGAATGTATTTCAAGAGGTGGCAAAAAAAGGTTCTCTTTTTGTTGGAAATGGCTAATGTGGTATATGTATTATTTGAACCTATGGTTAAAGAACCTGAGGATACACATGAACTTGCAAGGTCAGGATCAGGGTATAATTAGAACATGGAAAATAAAATTTGCCTAAATGTTATCTTGAAGTTTTATCTAACGAGTTGTACGACATCTATTGCACGGAGAATTATGCAAGAGCTGTCTGAAGAATAAGTATGAGATTGAAGATGAAGGCAATAAAAAACATTTTATTTCCAACTTCTTAGACTTCAAGATAACCTAGGATAGAAGAGTATTCTTTCAAATAAATGAATTCCCAAACTTGGTAAGCCAGCTTGTTGTCGATTAAATGTCTCAGTTAGATTAGTTCGTTGCTAGAGTTCTTATAGAGAAACTGTCTCCTTCATGGAAGAATTACCAAAACAACATGAGAACAAAGAGAAAACAACTATCCCTTCAAGAACTGATCATAAATATCAGGTCAAAAGAAAATAATAAATTAAAAGTGAAGGTTGATATCTGGACAGGGTGATACTATTGGTTGGGTTTCTACTCTTCTCTTGTGTTGTTCTCTACGTTGTCTCAAAACGTGTTGGGCTGCTCACGTTGCAGAGAAAGGCTATTACTGCCATCAAGGCGGGAATGGTTGGACAGGGAGAGATGAGACCTGGAACTGCCAAAGATGGCTTTGATTCCGCACATGTTCATAAAAATTTATATCCTAAGGAGGAGCTTCAATTAGAACATATGCATGATAAACTTTGAATCTTTTTTCTACCAATGAAACTTGGCTGTACCCTGTTATCTTATGTATGATGTCATGGTATTCTGTCTCCTATGGCAGGATTCCCATCTTTACATGGCGACTACGTAGATATGGTTGGCTTGCATGCAATAGGGGATTAAACTCTTGCTTTTCGGCCAGTCAAGTGGATCAAGATATCCGTTCCATATTAAATCTTATACTGCCTGTTCCCTGATTTGGATGATCAACTATGGAATTGCGTTCATTGCATGTGGTTAACCAAAAATCAGACATTGACTGAAGGATCTTAGCCTTTTGATGGAACTAAAACTTGGGGGGTTCTTTTCTTGTGGGAAATCAACTCTAGGCTGGAGCTTTGTAGAACATAGAAATGTCCATTTGTTCTGAATTTTGGGGCTTGCCTCATCCAAGATATGGCCTGCCAATGGAAGTGTTTGTTCAATGAATATGTAGGGAAATTTAAACCTTAATATTCTAAGGCATCAGACAATGGACACCATTAAAAGGTAGATAACCTCTCATTGATACGTTAATGTTAAAATATGTTGGCATATGTGTATTTCTACAGTATAAATGTAAATATGCATATCGAAGGCGTTCATTTTTGACAATTCAGTACCCATGTCAAGAGGGCCAAGATTCAGAGACGTTCACTTTTATGCTATTTCATCAAAATATGGTTGGCTATAGGAACATTTACTCTCCTGCATCGAAGATAAAGATGTGAAGAAAACCAAATCAGAATCATTGAGTCCATAGCAAAGAGGAGAGGGACGAAAGATTGAATTGACCTTGGTTTAATGGTTCACTAAAACCCATGACAAATGACATATTGACCAAGTGACCACATTAATCTCTCTCTCGCTCTCTCTCTCTCTCTCTCTCTCTCTCTCTCTATCTATATATCTATATATATATATATATATATATATGTATGTTTGAAGTTCGGTGTGTCAGTGTCGTG
>JAOXJP010282459.1:0-19385 GCA_025762735.1 Platanus orientalis | reverse complement strand
AAAAATAAAAAAATCAATTGGTACAAATTAAATAAATCAATTAAAAAAAAAAAAAAAAACAAAACAGAAATCATGGTAAGGAAAAGAGGAGAAATACCTATGTTGGGTTGTGTCTTCAAGTTGCTGCATGCTCCAGCTCTCAATAACCCTTGCCGCAAGACAAAGGAAACCCTAGACGTGGATCTTATAAAGAAGCAAGGGGCAACTTTTCCACAGAAATTTCTATTTCAAAGAATGTTCGCTTGCCACTTTCCTTGTTTCCAACTCGGTATTACACAATATTACCTAGTGTAAACAACTCCGGTGGCTGTATATGCTTGCAAGAGAAAGTCGGTGACTAGCAAAATAGAAGTTCCACTATATATATATATATATATATATAAGATGTGCCAGTGTCATTCCCACTAGTCCGGCCGACCGCTACATCCTTAGGGGGCTGTTAGTTTCATTGTCCACATACAAAGAAAAGCCTATTACACAATTTGTCAGTTGTTGGATTGCAAGATGTCCCCACAATTTCCTAGTGTCCAAGTTGGAATGTGATCCAAGCTCCAAACCCAAGGCGTTACCATTAATGGCATGGTGACAAAAAATGCTAATAAAATCGTGGACTAAGATTGATGGTGCATTGCCTTCTTGCAAAAGATGAAGACCATAAGCACCTCACATTGTAATGAATCCTCATTTAAAGCTTAAAAAAAAATGTCAAGGGAAAGGATTTCCATCAGTCACATTATTCGGATCGTTATTTGAAGAAGAATCAAGGATGTGCTGCCTCACCCGTGTCACATAGGTTTCAATCAACACATCCTTGAGGGGGCATCTATAGACACCTAAAATTTGTACAAATTACAAATAAAGGCTTACACCCTTACAAATGCACATCAAAGACCCTAAAATCATACATGGGTTCAAAATTTACAAATTATGTCCAATTGAAGGGATAAGTCCATTGGGCCTGGTCCGGGTTTCAAACAATAACCCATAAGACTACCAAGCCCACACATGTCTCAGCTCATTAGTTAGACCAAAAACCTAGCTTGTATGGGACCCCATGAGAGAGATTTGTATAAATCAAATCTAAATTCTCTTGGGTAAAGGAAAGTTATGCCACTCATGGAATACAAATAATTTCATAAATCGCACTTCTCTCCAAACAAGGAATGTGCAATCACCCTTTTACACTAAAAGGGGTAAGAGCGTCCAATCAACACCCAATCAAGGGTTTTGACAAGATTCTAACGCTAAGTCTATAAATACCCCCCTCTTACATAAAGAAGGGACCTTTGGCAAAAGACTTCAAGCAAGAAGCTGTAGAGAGAAGAAGATTCCAAAGCATCTCCATAGCTCTTCAAAGGCTTGAAGACTCAAGGCATACTTTCTAATCTCTCCATCAACAACAGTTCGTTGCTAGAGAGAAGACTTCTTGCATCTTAGAGATACGCCACAAATCCAGCCTTAAGAGCGAGATTCGCAGTGTTTCTCTCATTTTTGGACAAAGCGCGAAGCCCCAAAGAAAAACGATTCTCTTGCAGTCAAGCATCATCAACACCTGAATCTAAGAAACACGCCGTCAGGCCCTTGGATTCCGTCGACAAAGAATCATAGGTTTTACTCTTTTTATAAAAGAGTGTAAAAATCAAAGAGATTGTATCCATTCATTTTATTAAAAATATTCATTTATTGAATTTGTTACATATTTTTTGTGTTACGGATTTACGCATGAAATTTGTGTCTAAAGTCAAATGGACTGCTACTCTTCGTTTTTCTATCACTAGAGGAGGCAAAGCGGGTGCTACACACCAAGAAACAGGAATGAGGGGTTCTAGCTGTTCATGGATGTGTGGCATTCTTGAGTAGGCTGCTTTGGATTCAGCCCTAGAGAAGTAGGATTGTGGATCAGGATTTGTGGGCTACCAGTGCATCTATGGAGCATCCTTGTGCTCGAGGTGATTAGCAACCAGTGTGGGGGTTTCATTAAAGTAGAATTGACAGAAAAATTCTTCATTGAATGGACCAAAGTGATGATTCAGGATGCAAGCCACTGCCTACGAGAAGTGGGGGAGAATGACAAAGCAAGCTTCTTCTGGCTACTTGTGTGGGCAGAAGTTCTGCCATTTATCTCCAATGGAGAGAACTTCTCCATCAATGGAGTGGATTATAGGGAACGAAGGGTGGAGCACCATGTGAAGTCGTCAGGTCAAAAGGGGTACCACTAATAGAGACAATAAGTGAATCGGAAAAGGAGCTTGCCGACGGACATTATACTGGCGGTAAGGCAGATCAAGTTGCTATGGTGGAGAATGACAACCGTACCAGCCGATACATGTTGACGGATGCGAACACCAACCGTACAAGACAACATGTGGTGGACAACGGGCGGGGGTATCCTAACGTACTTAGAAATGTGGATAATATAAGTAGGGAGACTGGGGAAGAAGGATGAATGGTAGTGAAGAAGAAAAAGAATAGTCGAAAATGATAACCCAATAGTTGGGCATTCCTCTAAAAAAGGAACTTTCAAACGTGAATTTAAAAGAGGTGGGCCAGACCAGAACCCTGGTTCATCTGGCCTTGAACCAAGTGGGCTGAACCCCTTGGGCAAACCACAAAGGCAGAAAGCATGACTGAGCCCTCCATGGTGTCACTCAGGCCCAAATGTTCTTGGGCCTCAGATGCAAAATCAGCCTCGTAAGGATCCATCGAAAAAGAAAAGCACAAATCTCATTTTAGGGCATGAGAAAGCCCTTCTCATTCATCAAAGAGCTGAAGTCAAGACGACGAAGAGCATAGACTATCACCCTAATGCCAATTGAGGGGATTGTCATCAAAGAAGGACAACATAATAGGGAACCAACCAAAAGTGCGTAAATGCTGACTAGTAAAGGCAAAGGAGTGAAGCACTAACGGGACTTTTGTGAGTCTTGAAGTCATCTGAAGAATTCAGCTACCGGAAAAGAGGAAGTTTAGGTTGCTCCTCACTGGTGAAGGATCCTATTGAGCTGATCTTGAAGGAAGCCCCTCTTATGGAAAACACACGTTTTTAAATAGAGGCAACCGCATCTCCCTTGCCCCTAGGTGATGCAAGAAGGTGGGGTGACAGGGCAGCGAATCCTCAATGGGAAGGGCTTTCCACTATCTCGTTAGTGGGGGATCTGAAGAATGAATGTACCCAGGAAATGGACTTAGATATAGTAAAATGGTCAATGATGGACAAAGAACCGATCCTCATGCTGCCTACTGCTCCTTCATTGGAATGAGTTGTTTGAAAAGTGATGGACTTGTGTAAACATATGGGGGTAACATTCAAAGGCATTGAATACAAAGTGGAGGATCTATTCCGAGAAATCGAAAGGCGAAGGAATGCTACTCCAAAGAGAGACTTGGGCATTACATGTAGCAAGTTGAAGAATAGGAGCAACGAATCAGACGCTTGGTTTCAACAATCAACCACGGAGGCAGGGGTAGAAGTGGGGAGAGAGAAAAGCATCATGGCAGGGCTCATAATCAAAATAATGAAGCCCCATCATCTGATTGACAATTTAGAAAAATGCATGTCCTTTACTGGAATGTTAGGTCCTTAGGGGGTGGGGAGGAGAAGCGATCCAATATCTAAGGATGAAGGATATGGGAATTTCTTCACAAAATAACAATCAACCGGGTAGGGGGAATAGTTGTAGCCTAGAATAGGGAATTGATCGATGTTTTTGACCATTGCATTGTTTTTTTTCAATCTCCTTGAAATGCATGTTCGTCCATGATGACTTCACTTGGGTCGTCTCGGGTGTATATAGACCAACTGTAGCGATTCATTGAAGAGAGCTTGATACAACATGCATGTAGGATAGTGAGTATGTGCACAAGAGATATGAATAAAATTACTAAAGTAATAAAAAAAAAATAAACTAGATTCCTACTTGCACAATTCAAACCCAAATGCAGGCAGTTCATTAGTTGTATTCATTATGCATAAGAGGAATTAGGGTTTTCAAAATAATAAACAAATAAAAGACTTAAATAATATGTTAGATTATCAAACTAAATTAGAGAATGGAAATTTAAGGCTACTGCTCAGAAAAAATTTTGATGCCTGAAAATTGATTTAAAAGAGCCTAATGAAGGTAGTAATAAAGGAAAATAAGCCAAAAGACTAGGGAATTGGCATGAAGTATTTAAAGATAAGTTTATAATTTGTTTAGGGCTAGAAAAAATAGGCTAGAGGTGGTAGTATTAGGCTGAAAAACTAAACTCAACTCCAAACCATATGCCACAACATGCCAGCAAAATCACTACTTTTAGGGATTTGAAAGAGGAATCAAGGAGAGGATTAGTACCTTGGTTACACTGTACTCAGCTTGATTTGAGTCTTCTAATGTGAGATCATTAATGATTGAGCAAAAACTGGCTGAAATAATGAGTTCCAAAACTTTTTGAAAATCACCCTTCAAGAGAGGGTGTGCCTGCCATGCCAGCCTATGAAAACCCAAGTTAGGGGTTTCATTTGATGAAGCTTTTGGAGGGGAAGCAGCTAGCTATGATGTCGCCCAGGGGTGTGGAACACCCTGGGAGAATCAAATCAGCAAGATGCTTGGTGGTTAGGGAGTAGAGTTCGATCTCCCAGGAAGAGATTTTTCCCCTATTTCACGCCTGGTATGGAATAATGTCTCTAAAATCACTTCAAAAACTTGCTTTTGCTACAGGATGATGCTTACTCTTGGATTGTCCAACACTAAGAAAGGTCCTGGAAGTATTTATTCGAGCACAACTTCAATATGTTGGTGATGGTGGTCAATGTCCTTTAAGGTGATGGGTTTCAGCAATACAGAAAACTGTAGAAAAACTTAGAAAATATGAAAAAAAAGGAGGAAAAAGACCTTTAACCCAAGGGAAGGGAGTGACCTCCACCACCAGTGTTAAACTAGGTGGGGGCCTAGTTCCATTCCAGGGTTTTAGGAGCTTCAACCTGCAAATTCAAGGGGGAAAAAGAAGGAGCCATTAGGACCAAACTCAATTTCGCATGTAGTATTTCATGAATTGGTAACCAAGTTGTGGGAGCATTAAATAAACCCCCACGGCTAGGTCTAATTACAAAAAATAGAAAGTAGTCTAAAAAACCCCCCATAGTTAATATCTCATGCCAAAAATGCTGTCCAACTACAATAAATAACAAAAAAAAAAATTAAATAAGCACCTAAAGACAAAACTACCCTCATAACATGTATCCCCTTCCAACAAGAGACAAAAAAAAAAATAAAACAATAAAACAAAAGACTCTAACATGTCGGGACCCTCTATTGGAACTAAAGTAGAGGTCCAACTCTCCTGTGCCTCCTTTGGTAGGTCTGGAACTCACGCCTGGACCCGATGTTCTCATCAAAGCTATGGCAAGAACTCAACCAAGTGCAACTCAAATGACCTGAGTTGTGTATAGGGTGTGACTTCAATGTGGTTCAGAACCCTTCTAAGAAGAAAGGAAGCCATTGTCTCACAGCTCAAATGAAGCAATTCTCAAAGTTTATAGAACCCAACAACCTCTGCATTCTACCTCTTCTAGGTGCAACTTTTAGTTGGTTTAGTAAGCAAGATGTACCTAAAATGAGTTGCATTGATCAATTCCTCATATCCCTCCCGAGTTGCATTGATCAATTCCTCATATCCCTCCTCTGGGAGGATTATTTCACTAATGCTCAACAGATCACCTTTCCAAATCCTGTGTGTGACTGTGACCACATACCGCTGCTGTTGAAACAAGTGGCCAAATATTTGGGTCCCTCACCTTTCCGCTTTGAGTTTATGTGGCTCAAAGTTGAAGGATTCAAGGAAATGTTAGTATATTGCTAGACTTCGTTTGCCTTTAAGGGTTCACCAAGTTTCGTGTTGAGTCAGAAACTAAAAGCCCTAAAAGAAGCCATTTGGAAATGGAATAAGGACAAGTTGGGAAAGGTGGAGGATAGAAAGATTGGCTGTTTGACGAAGATAGTGGAGGCTATTTGATGAAGATAACGGAGATAGATGCCAAGGAGCAGACCGGGAACATATTAGCTACAGAAAAAGTCAGTAGAGAAACAGAGTAGGGACGTTATCTGAATTAACTTAGAATGGAAAAAATATCTTGGAAGCAAAAGGCCTGCATCTCATGGCTGAAGGTAGGGGATTTGAATAGCAGGTTCTTCCATAAGATGGAAAATGTTAGAGCCTATATGAACAACTTATCTAGACTGCTAGTGGATGGTCACTGGGAAACCAACAAACCATGCATTAGATACTTAATTGAGGAGTACTTCAAGAAATTATATATGAAGCCTTTCTCAAAAAGACCGATAGTTGAAGGATTATAACTCAACAAGGCCCCCAATCCTAAAGGCTTCCCTATGAAAGTCTTCAATGAATTTTGGCAAGTGATGGGAAATGATGTTTCTCTAGCTATTTAGGAGTTCCATAGCATTGCAGCCTTGTGTAGATGTCTGATTCCACGTTTGTGACACTCATTCCGAAAAGAAAAGTAGCATCCAAGTTGAAGAACCTTAGACTGATAAGCCTCATTGGAGGCTTTTACAAAATTCTTTCGAATATTCTGGCCAAGAGACTAGAGGAGGTTATGTGCTTCATCATCCCCACTTTGTAGAATGCTTTCGTTAGGGGACATCAAATTCTTGACGGGTGTCATGATCTGAACTCGGACCCGGCTCTCATCTATACGTGACCTGGGTTCATTTCCTTCTTGGTCTATTTTGTTCCCTTAATCCAATCACAAAACATATTCAGCAGAAAAATTTAATCTTACTTCCAACCAAACAGATATTTGTGGAAAGTACTAATATTCATCCAAATAAAGTGTTGTTCTATAAAATCCATAAGGACTACAAAGAAATTAAACGAAGTATTACATCACTTCTTTTTTGTCTCAAATACAAGTTTCAAAGTAAAGAAAGGGCACAAGCCCCAATGTCTCATCTCCAAAACTAACAAGTAAAAACTATGCAACCCTCATGTTGCGTCATCCATCTTTTCGTACTCCCTTACCCCCTAATCTGAAAAATGTTATGAAAGGGTAAGTCCATGGCTCGCAAGAGACTATACAAAATATACACAAAAAGGAGACAAGTGAAGCATAACAGTAAGGGATATCAAAGCATGAGAAAGAATGCATGAATCGATATAAATAGATAGCAAAGCGGAAACCTTATGTTAGCAAGAACATGAGTACTATATGGTGCAAAGCATATAAAACATGCGCATGTCATTCTCTTTTCATTATTTCGAAATGGAACACTCTTTTCAAAACAGAACATGTGTTGGTTTTTCATTAAATTAAATCAACGGTTCACTTGATTGATTCAAAACTGATTTCACACATTTACCTATATGAGGGTTTTGTCCTTATATATTTCTCCTGGGATAAGGGTAGTCTACACATTATTCCCCTGGGACAAGGGTAGTTCCCACATTATTCCCCGGAGCAAGGGCTTATCTAGTTCTCACATTATTCCTCTGGACAATGGTAGTTTTCACGTTATTTCTCGAAACAAGGGCTTATCTAGTCCTCACATTATTCCCCCAAGATAAGGGTGGTTCCCACATTATTCCCCGGAACAAGGGCTTATCTAGTTCTCACATTATTCCCGGAGGACAAGGGTAGTTCCCACATTATTCCCTCGGAACAAGGGTATTACAAAACATACATATGCATATCCGATTTAGAACTTTAAGCAAACAGTTGATGTGTAATTTCTTAGACCTTCAAAAACACCAAGATGCACACCTTCACACATTCATAGTTCAACCTTAAAGCCAATTGCTAATAAGCATAAAGCGTATGACATGTCAAAATGCATGGGATCGTAAGATATTAGATCCTACTATAGGACATATTAATAAGCTATGAAATCCAGAAACATTTCTACATGATTACAAATATGGAATGAACCATAGGGATGTAAATACTTCAAATCTTTATATAGGAACCCATAGAAATCATTGTGCAAAACTTCTTTAAGAAACATGAGTGAAATCTACACTTTTTGGCTACTGAGGCATACAAAAGGTCATAAATCACAACATAGGAATTAGGGATCTTAAGATCCTAACATGTAAAACATAGAATCATGTGCCTCTAACATGAATAGATAAGGAGATATAGGATTCTAGGAAGATAGATCATAAACATGCAAGGGAAAACCAACTATATGCTTTAAACCTTGAAATCCATGAAGCTTTTACATCAAAACCTTAAATAGAACTTTAGAAAGCATAGGACTAAGAACCTAAGTAAAAACAGGGGTATATCTTATATAATCACTTACCCAAACTAATCTTCCCTTGAATCTAGTGTTTCCCCTTCCAAAACTTGCTTCCCTCTTTGTTTCTTCCTCTCCAAGCTCTCCCAAATTTCTTCTACAGTAAACACATGGTGTAGAACATCATAATTAGTAAAATTAGTAAAAGACCAAGAAAAATTACTAAAAACATGGAGGTCCTCTCATGTTGGGAGTCTCCATAGCTTACCTTAGCCAAATTTGGGGTTTTTTCTATTTTCTTCCAAATCTTCTCTCTTTTCTATTATTTCATTCTTTCTAATATTTATAAACCTAAATTGGACAAAAATAAGGTTTTGAGTCATCACATGTGTGTTCCCCACGAAATCAAGTTGAATCATGTGCTGACTCAAATCTCGAGGACAATTTTATCTTTTGGTGATCGATCTTGCATTTAGTGCACGGGCTTCTGGATTTTTCATTTCTGGCAATTTTTGATTGTGACTGGTGATCGATCACCGAGGTCAGTTTTTGAGTTTCCTCCTTTCGAGTTCCCGAAGTCCAATCCAACTTGTCTAAGGTCTCCCAATCTTTCCTAACCCATGCTTAAGCCTCTAGAGCCTTGAGGTTTACCCTCTTGCTCACAAATGTGGAGGGTATCATGGGTGGACCCACATGGTGTCGAGTTTGAATTCTCTAAGACTTACCTAAAATGAATGTGGGGTGTTACAACGGGTCCCTCATAGCTAATGAATGTATTGACGTATGGGAAAATGAAAGAAAGCGGGAGTGGTATGACAACTTGACATGGAAAAAACTTATGACTATGTAAGTTGCGTTTTCTTGGAAGACATCACAAAGAAGATGGATTTCGGGAGTAAATGGTGCAACTTGATAAAAGTTTGCATTTCCATGGATTCTTTCTCCATTATTATTAACGGCAGCCCACAAGGTTCTTTCCCAAGAAGTAGAGGGCTATGTCAGGGTGACCCGTTGTTTCTCTCTTCAACATAGTCATGGAAGTGTTAAGTAAGTTGATATCAAAAGCGGAGAATCTAGAGTTTCTTAAAGGATGCATGACAAGTCTGGCAGGCCCTATGGTGACTTTATTACAGTTCGCTAATGATTCCCTCATCTTTTTGGGAAGATTCTTCAGATTTTGTGTGGAATCTTCGGGGCTTCTCTTTTTATTTGGAGGGGTCTCTAGCCTCAAGGTGAATCTTTGCAAGTCCAAGATGATGGGGATGGGGCCGGTAGCTGACATAGGCGAGGTTGCAGTGCTACTAGGCTGCCAAGCCTCGTCCCTCCCTTCTACATACCTAAGCCTTCCCTTGGGAGCTTGCTATATGTCCAAGAGAATTTTGGACCCAATTATAGAAAGGATCGAGTGGAAATAATCTGTTTGGAAAGGGTGTTACTTATCAAAAGGAGGTAAGTTGGTTCTGATCAAGAGTGTCCTATCCAACCTTCCCATATACCGGCTGTCTCTCTTCCAAGCCCTTGCTTCAATTATCAAAGCTTTAGAGGCTGCTCGAAGATGATTTTTGTGGGACTCTTTCAACGGTAACAGGAGAATTCCCCTGGTGGGCTGGTCCCAATGTCGCATAACTGTCAGCTGGTCAATAAAGGGGAGCTTGGTATCCATTCTTTGAAGACCATGAATAGAGCCCTGCTGGTGAAATGGCTGTGGCGCTTTGCGGGGGAGAAAAATGCGCTGTGGAGAGTGGTGGTGGCTGCCAAATGTGGAATTCAGGGGAATGACTGGAGCACCATCCCCTCGATGGAGGCGTATGGGAAAGGGTCTGTCAGGGTATATTCAAAGAAGCTGATTGGTTTTGGAGCAAGACTGCATTTCAGTGTCAACAAGGGAGCAGCTGTGAGCTTCTGGAAGCATAATTGGTGTGGGAATGTAATTCTTGCTGAGGCTTACCCAGAGATTTATGCTTTGGAATCCAAAAAAGAAGGCTCTATGCTGGAATATCTTTCTTATGCAGGGGATCAAATGTCTTAGAATCTGTTTCTAAGGTGAAAATCGTAATGATTGGGAAGTTAGCCAAGCCTCAAGCCTTATGCAATGCCTTGAGAGGATTCAGTTAGGGGATACAGGAATGGAGGATAACCTGTTATGGGTAAGGGAGAAGACTGGTATATTCTTGATCAGGTCTGCCTACGATTCGCTAGAAATCCACAATCCCATTTCATTCCATGCTAAGCTGATATGGAAAACTAAGCTTCCCTCCAAAGCAACCTTCCTTCTATGGGCTCTCCATATGGGGAAAAGTTCTAACAGTCGACAACCTGAAGGCTTGCGGTTTCCTTATGCTAAACCGATGTAGTCTAGCAGAAGGAATGAAGAATCAGTCAATCATCTCTTCCGTGAATGCCTGGTGTCCATCCCAGTTTGGTCCTTCTTTTGTCTTAGATTTAAAAGGAGTTGGGTAATGCTGGATTCCATGCACTTGTTGATGGAGATGTGGAGTTAGGAGCTTGTTCATGACTTGTCCCCTAAAGGTTGTCTCATTTGGTTGAGCATTCCGGTGCTCGTGGTTTGGTCCATATGGAAGGAGAGAAATGGCCAAATATTTAATGGGTTTGCAGTAGAAGATCACAAGCTCCCGGAGAGAGCTCTTTTCCTATTATCTTGCTGGATGTCCCACCTCCTGCAGTTCAAGTCTATTAAATTTCCATGACTGATTTTTCTACTGGGACTCAATTGTATTTAGTTAGTTCTCTGTTTTTCCCAGCTGGGTTGTACCTCTCGTATTTTCTTGCCAAGCAAGAAAATTTCTTACCTTACCTATCAAAAAAAAAAAAAAAAAGTTAGAGAATATTACCTTGTGGAATATCAGTTACTGTAAGCAAATACTAGGCTCGCTCTATTTTACATGTCTTGCAAACATTTGTTTGAACGGAGTGTTGGTCAATTCTTCCTTTCGGGGTAAAGCTTAATCTTGTTTTTGTGGCAGCTCCCTGCCCCCCCTCCCTTCCAAAAAAGTAAATAAATAAACGAGTCTATTGATTAGACTCATTCAATTAGTCTGACTGGGGGATGAGGAAATCTTCAAGGTGGGTCACATCTATTTTACGGCCAATGGCCGATATGGTCCTAATAAACAAGCATGTGCTGCATGTGTATCGTAGTGACCCCAGATTATTGTTTAGTTTATATATTCATTTCCGTTTCATTTCATCTCTACCTTATTGATTGTAATTATTAAAATATATATATATATATATATATAATTTTAACAGGTATGTTTCAATGAAGACTTGTTTACACACCATTCCAGCAGCCATTGAACAACGTGGGGCCGAGTGGCCTGAGGAATGGCCCAAGAGGCTTGAAGCTTTTCCTGATTGGTTGGATGATAGAGAGAAAGTGATGGCGGACACCAAGCACTGGAAGGCTATTGTTGACAGGTCCTATCTCAATGGCATGGGTGTTGACTGGTCAAATGTTCGTAATATAATGGACATGAAATCTATTTATGGAGGGTATGCAAACACAACTACCGGATCTCTGTGTTTCTTTGGAAATATTAGTGATGAGTATATAGTTTCTTTCCTTAGTAGTGTAGTCTTCTATTTAGTCATTGTCTTCTTTTAAAACCCCCTTTTAACAGAGGAGTGAACATGTATATTGGAATTTTAATATGGCTGTTAACATACAGATTTGCGGCAGCTCTGTCACCACAAAAGGTTTGGGTGATGAATGTGGTCCCAGTCCATGCTCCAGATACACTTCCCATCATTTATGAGCGTGGTCTTTTTGGTATCTACCATGATTGGTGTGAGTCTTTTGGGACTTACCCGAGATCCTATGACCTTCTGCATGCTGATCATCTCTTCTCACGACTTAAGAACAGGTTCAAATAGATCTCATTAATTTATTCTGTCATATCACGTACTTTTATTTATTTATTTATTTTTTGGGACTATGCCATGCGAGGGATGAACTCCCGTGCTCATCTTTCATAAACGGTAAGTTTGTTTCAATTTAGCTGCCTGCTCAATCAATCATTTTCATCAGTCCAGGCCGTCCAATCAATGGGGGCAGTCATTTGGATGTGCTCTAGGCCCAGAATTATGTGAAGGGATGATATGCATCATGTCAGTTGCTTCATTTTGCATGCTTTTATGCATATTTAATATTAATTACTGTCTAAATTTAGGCAATTAAACTGATTATTAAGATATATGCTTGGTGTGTTTTGGGAATATGCCAATGTCAGAGATGGTCTGACTGATTGACCACCTGGATTGATTGGGATGCTGACTATTTATAGGGGAAGATGTCTTATGAAAAGTCCTACAAACATATTCATAGTATTAGACTTACATTTACTCATCAAAAAAAGAAAAAAAGTATTAGACTTACATTGCTTCATCTTCCTTCTATTAAGCATGGCTATAGTCTAGATAACTTGGACAGAGAAAGGTCTATGATGTAGGGCAATTTACTAAAATACTTTTCTTGCCAGATTTTCTGGACATCAAGTTAAATTTGAGGAGAATTGGTTTGTTGGGTTTTCACGCACATCAGCTATGTTTCAAATCAAGTAATAGAATTTTGATTTTGATGGATATTTCAAGGTAATGAGTTATGGAAATTTCGTTGGAATGTTGCAAAATGATGAAATTTTGTGGAAGATTAGATGGATATGACAGATATTATCTGCCACAGGACTGAAGTGAAGTTGTTATTTTTTCTATAGAATCAACAAAACCAAAAAATGATGGCAAAAGAATGGTTTGGGGTAGGTTTAGCTCGGATTGGAGAATTTCTATTGAAAGTATTGACGTCAACAAAATTTTGCATAGTTTTGACGAAATTTCACTAATATCGGCAAACATGACCAAAATTCAGTGAAATTTTAAAACTTTTGTTCCCCTGGTATCTTGTTTAGTCACCTTTAAAACTGGGAAAATTCTGACAAATTTTCATTCAATTTTGAACCATGGTTTAGACAAGGTTGGAATTGTGTGAGATGGGGTTAGTCAATTAGAGCTTTAGACTAGGTTTAGGATTATTTCTGGTATTGTTTAGGGCTGATCAATTGAATGGAAATAGGGAAATGTTAGGGCTGTCGGCTAGGGTTAAAGGTAGAATTAATTAATCACTAAATAGATGCTGAATAAGATTATTCGAATAACAAAAAAAACACTAAGAGGTATAATCACTTATAATATCACCCTATAATAGAGATTGAGATTTAAGTTCAAGATCTTGATAAACAGAATTCAAGAAAAAGATTTAATTGAAGAATCTTATTGCCCTTTGATTTGGATGAAATCACTCTATCCAGAGCACATGCATGGTGTCATATTAAAGCAACAAAGACTGAGCTTCAGTAAAACTATATTGAAAAACAACTATCCTTCTATGACAGTTTGCCACATATTTATATAGGAATAGGTTGGACAATCAGGCCTTTAGAATGCGATAATTAACTATTTTGGCCATCGTTGACTCTAATTATTATTTTTGGATAATATCTTTGACTCTAATTAAACAAAATGAAAATTCTTTAACTTCATCCTAACTCTTAATTAAGCTTAAATACCAACTGAAAGACACTTCAGACCAATTAGAAACTAACCCAAAACAAATTAATACTAAATAACTAGCAAGTGGGGGTTTATAGTTGTAGGATCTAAAGTCCTTTTGCTCAAACAAAACCCAAAGTAGGCCCAAGAGAATATGTGTGTGGAGTTGCAACACCATAAGAAAGGTTCTGCCCGACCAAACAAGACTCCCTCTGTCATGGGGGACCCGCCACAGTGCCTAGTCTAGAGTGTTGGACCATGCAGCTGAAAGCCTAAGGGTTGTTGGTCAGCTTTACTGGATCAGTCTTGGTATGTGTTTGTAGAAGTGTGCAGCATAATAAGGGTATTTATGTCTCTCATATATATTGTGCTTTATAGACTACAAATGTACTGAATCATTTATAAATATATATTATGTATCGTGTGTAGAATACCCTAAAACATATATATGATTCTCCCCAATTCTCTACTCTTCTCTTTCTCTTCTTCTTTGTGTCTTAGATCTACAATACAGGTTCCAACTTAGTATCAGAGCTAGCCAGGAGACGACTAGGAGATAACGACGAAAAAGACAAGCCAAAATCCCTGCTGACATCAACGTCCGTACGGCTGATGTCAGCAACCCATACAGGTATTAGAAGTGGCTGGAGTTCGAGGATTAGAGATCCTAAATCTTGGTGATTTATGGATATTTTTGCATAATTTTTGGACCCCTTTAAGTGTGATTTTCAAAAGGTTTTCTTTTGTAAAAAACACCCACGTTTTTTGAAGTTTTGTTGATTCTACTTATATGGAGGAGTTTTAGTGCGATTGCTTTAAAAGGACTGGTCGTTTTTTGAGAAGGAACACATAAAAACAAAGTTCAAGGACTGGTCGTTTTTTGAGAAGGAACACATAAAAACAAAGCTCATTTGATTTGGTTGAGATTCGAGAGAGATCTCTCAGTTTTGGTTCATTCCTGTTATCACGAGGCATGTAATGTGATTGGGTGATCCTAAGATTAGTGTACTATTGATTTGAATCATCACCAATATGTGGGAAATTGATCGTGGGGATCTTATCTTATTGCAAGGGAGCCTCTGCAATTGTGTACTAGTAGAGAATGTCCTCTGTGACCAGATCAAATACCGTGTGATTGAATTTTGTGTCCACTCGTGTTCCTTCGTGTATTGATACACCTAATGGTTGGTTTGTTACACCAGTGTGTTCTTTTTTGTGATTGTTCTCTGTTGGCCCCTTTCTTTGTAATTGGTAATTAGGTTTAGCCATGTCTGAAGTTAGCTAGACATCCAATTCCTCAGGAAGAAACCAAGATGGATACACTTGGTGGTAGTAAATGAATCCCCAAACACTCTTATTACAACAGTTAAATTGGATGGGACAAATTATCTGACTTGATCCTAATCTGCAAAATTGTTAATCACTGGGAAATGAAAAGAAGCTTATATAACTAGGGATACAAAGAGACTGGATTCTAAGGATCCCACGTATGCTAAGTGGGAGACCGAGTATGCCATGGTCATATCTTGGCTCCTTCATTCCATGTAACCAAGCATTTCAAACAATTATTTGTTCATATCTACAACCAAGGCTATTGGGATTCAGTTACTACAACCTATTCTAAGAGAGGTAGCAAAGCTAGAATATATAATTTTCACCAGAGTTTCTCAGTTGAGGCAGGGTGATCAGCCTCTAGCATCATATTATTCCACTCTTCACAGTCTTTGGGAGGAGATTGACTACTATAAACTTTCAAAGCACAATGCACTGACGATGCAGCATTGTATAACCAAGAGTTGGAAGAGAAACGAATATTTGAGTTGTTGGCTGGTTTGAATCCTGTCTATGAGGCCATTCGAGTATAGATCCTTGGGAAGGATCCACTTCCGGCTTTAGATGAGGTGTTCTCATACTTATCCCGGGAAGATGATCGTCGTATTCTCATGACTCAGCTTTTACCACTAGTTGTTGATCAATCTGTTTTGGTTTCCTCCTCTCAACGTGGGGGGCATTGATCCTTCCGGGGTCGTGGTGGTGGCGGTTGTTGTGTAACCACACCTGAAGACAGAGATAAGTTGAAATGTGAACACTATAGTTGAGCTTGACACACCAAAAAAACCTGTTAGGATCTTCATGGTCGTCCCACATAGGAGTTACCGGGCATACAATAACATGGTAGGGGTATTTCTTGCTCACTGTGTCATTCTAGTCCCATTCTGTTACTTCTTCAACAGAGCCAGTAACCTCTTCTCTTATACCTTTAGTGGATAGTCTCAGCTTTTTTGCAGATCAGATTGAGGCTTTACGTCACTTTGTGGCAAGTCTTGAGCCATCTTCTTCTGCTCCTACTTCATCCTTTACACAATTAGGTACTTCATAATTTGCTTTCAATGCTTCTGTCACCACTCGATTTCACTCCTAGATCATTGATCCAGGAGCTTCTAATCATATGACATGTATCTCTTCATTTTTCTCTACTTATTTTGTTTCTTCCGAGAAGGTAAGTTCAAAATCGTAGATGAATCTTATTCTTCCATAGCCGGTAAATGGTCCATTACAAACACTCTTATCTTACCAGTATCCTCTGTTCTTCATGTTCCAAATTTCATCATAAATCTTTTATCTATTAGCTATCTAACTAAACCATTAAACTGTTGTGTGACTTTCTTTCCTATCCATTGTGTGTTCCAGAACTTGAAGACAAAGATGACAATTAGTAGAGGACATGAGGAGGATGGACTATATGTTTTGGATGACACCTCACATTTATTCTCTTGTTCAGTAGCTTTCAGCTCCCCGAATAAATTATAGCCTACCTTGCACATTTGCTTTATTTCAATGGCATCAACATTTTTCATTTGAATTTGTACATTCTAATGTGTGGGGACCAACCCTTGTTGTTTCATTTTTTGGTTTTTGCTACTTTGTGAATTTTGTGGATGACTTTTTTCATTGTACATGGGTCTATTTGTTGAAGTCTAAGAGTAATGTCTTTTCTATGTTTATTTCATTTCACAAAATGGTTAAAACTCAATTTGACAAGAAAATTAAAATTCTGTGTAGTGATAATGGTGGTGAAAACTTGTCTTCATCTTTTGTTTCATACTTAGATAATTGCGTTATTGTTCATCAAACCACCTGCCTCGGTACTCTAGAACAAAATGGGGTTGCCAAGTGCAAAAATAGGCATCTTTAGGAAATGATTCATGCCCTCATGTTTGAAATGCATGTCCCCAAAACTTTTTGGTTAGCAGCTTATTTGATGAACCGTCTTCCCACTCGTGTCTTGGGATGCAAAACTCCTTTAGAGGTTCTTTTTCTTGACACCACCCCATTTTCCATACCACCTAAAGTGTTTGGTTGTATCTGTTTTGTACATGTTGATAAATCAGTCAAAACTAAACTAGATCCCAAACTCTTAAATGCATATTCTTAGGATAGCTTCCTAGTAAAAAAAGGTATAAGTGTTACCATCCATCAACTTGAAAAAGGTTTGTTTCTATGGATGAAACATTCCATGAGTCTGTGTCTTTCTTTTCTTTGGGAATGCTTTTATTCAAGGGGAGCAAGTTTCAGCTGCTGGTGATGACCCTCTTTTAGTATCTGCCTTTCTTTTTTATCAAGGTACTCTAAAAGAGGATGATGTTAATAAGGGGGAGCCTAAGGACAAACTTATTCTAACATACAAGAGAAGAGAAAAAATAGCACAAATGGAAGGTCCTCATGTTTCTCACCATGACATCTTCTCAGCTTCAGGTAATTCTCCCGAGTCTTCCTCTGTTTCGGTTGATGATATTAACCTTTCTATTGCTGTTAGGAAATGTATTTGGTCTTGTGTTAAGTATTATTTTGTTGATTATGTTTCTTTCAGTTCATTGTCTCAGTCATTTCGTTCTTTTTTTGTTGCATTGTCTTCAATTTCTATACTTCACAGTGTATCAGAAATTCTGTCTCAATCCCAGTGGAAGGAGGTTATGGAAGAGGAGATGCATGCTTTAGAAATGAATAATACATGGGACATTGTGGCTCTTCCCAAAGAGAAAGTTGTTGTTGGTCGCAAGTGGGTATATACAATCAAGTTTAAGCCTAATGGGAGTATGGACAGGTATAAAGCGAGGCTTGTTGCCAAAGGGTATACCTAGACCTATGGTATTGATTATCAGAAAACATTTGCTCCAGTTGTTAAGATGAATGCTATTTGGTTCCTTTTAGCCTTGGTTGCCAATCAGAATTGGCTTATTTTCCAGTTTGATGTCAAGAATGTGTTCCAGTGTGGAGATCTTGAGGAAAAAGTTTATATGAAGTTACCTCCTAGCTTTCAGATTTCATCAGGAATATACATAGTTTGTAAGCTAGAAAAGATCCTTTATGGGTTGAAACAATCACCTAGGGCCTAATTTGAGAGGTTCTGTACAACTATGGTACGGATTGGATATATATAATGTCAGTCCGATCATACTTTCTTTGTGAAGAGAAGGGGGAGTTAGATCACAACTCTTATTGTCTATGTGGATGATATCATGGCTAGAGATCCTAACAGTTGGTATTCCCTATTTAATTTCTAGGAGTCTGTAGAAATTAGAGATAGTAAATTATCCCCCTCAATGCCCCCATGCTTGGGTGGCTGCGTCATCTGAGCATGGGGGCACTCAATGCCCCCAGGTTGCCTCTATTGCATCTAAGACCAAGGCACAGTTGGAACCTGTATTGTAGATCTAAGACACAAAGAAGAAGAAAAAGAGAGAGAAAGAGGAGTAAAAAATTGGAGAGAATCATATGTGTGTGTTTTAGGGTATTCTACACACCATACATAATATATATTTATAAATGATTCAATACATCTGTAGTCTATAAAGCACAATATATATGAGAGACATAAATACCCTTATACCCTTATTATGCTGCACACTTCTACACACCCCCTCAAGCTGGTATGTAAATAGAGCACATACCAAGTTTTTATTTTTTGTTGTTGTTGATGAATGAGCACATACCAAGCTTGGACACTAAGAACTGAAAAGTTGTAAGATGCAACCCTTTTGTAAACACATTTGATAATTGTTCACTGATCTTGACTTTTGACAAAGGGAAGACAAATTTAGTCTAACATTAGCTTTTCTTTTGATGAAATGGCGATCAACTTCAATGTTCTTGGTTCTATCATGCTGCATTGGATTATGAGCGATGCTAATAGTTGCCTTGTTATTACAGTATAAATTCATAGCATCCTTTATTGGAAATCCCAACTCATAGAGCAATAACTTTAGCCAAAGTAATTCAGAAACTCCATGAGCCATGGATCTATATTCAGCCTTTGCACTTAAATGAGCAACTACACTTTGTTTCTTGCTTCTCTAAGTGACCAAATTTCCTCCCATAAAGGTACCATAGTCGGAAATGGATATATATGACACAGAACCAACCCAATTTGCATCTGTATAAGCTTCCACATGAAGACTCCCTTTTTGCAAACACTATACCTTTTTAGTATCCTATAAATAGTCTCCAAATGGACCAGCGTAGAAGCATGCATAGATTGACTCACTACGTTCACAACAAGGGCAATGTCGAGACATGTTAATG
>JAOXJP010282448.1:0-19387 GCA_025762735.1 Platanus orientalis | reverse complement strand
CTTTGGCCTAGTTCTTCCTTCCTTTTTTTTTTTTTTTTCCTGCTGAAACTACTCTTTTCATCTTGATTTTTGGGAATTTCCTTTAATTTTATTTTCTATCCAGCCCAACGCGCGCCTTTCTGATTATGAAATTGACTCCACAATCCATCTTTTTAATTCTAAAGCTAAATCAATAGAAGTGTTACGAAACGCAATCCCAACCTATGGCGGAACCATGCAAGTATTTTCTATAACACCCTCTTTTTTTCTTTTTTTAATTTTTTGACCATGCAAATTTATTGAGACATTTTAGTCAAGCATTGATTAGTTCGGACGTGATCTCTCCAGCCAGTGGAGATGATACAAATCCCATGCCAGACATGCAATTGTTTTCTAGACAGATCACTAGTCGCTTCACAATGATAGTGACGATGAATGTTTTGATATGATCAACAATCCCATAAAATAAACAATTTATAAGTTAATAACACCTTTGATATTTTATAAACTACTGCAGTAACTGATGTCAGTCATATAGGATAATTTATAATCTATGATTTCTAAAAGTTTGTACATGACTCTAATAGATTCAATTGGCCAATAAATTATCAGAATCCAACGCCTGATTTGGAGTCCCCTTAATGAATGCCTAATGTCCACCCATATGTAGGCTGACATATGGCATCAAAAAAGTGATTTACAATTTTTGGGGGCCCAGGGGATTTGCTACATCCCCTTAACAAACACCTACGATCCGCCTGCAACAAAGAGGCCAAGACATCACATCGAAAAAGTGACTTTTCCAACATGATGTGTCCACCGTTGCCTGCAGGCAACACATTGTATCCACCGCTGGTTGCAGGCAGACTGTATGCATTCATTAAGGGGCGTACCAAAGTCAAAGTGGTTTCGACGGTTAGGTGGCATTTTGTGGTTGGGGAAGAGAGTGATTTGAAAAAGAAAAAATAAGTATAAACGCAGATGGAATTAAACATGATATGAACAGGGTTTGAAGTAATTCTTTATCAAAAAAAAAGTGGGCGTTGAAGTAATTAACTACACCTCTTGTATCAGAGTGTAGAGGGACCCTTTAATCTTTCTTCCTTAAAATGCTAAGATATTTAAATCTTAAATTTGTTTATGTGTTACAAAGATATATTAAAAGTGAATACAAAAGGAGAAAAAATAAATTTGGTAAGGAGAAATGAAAACCTTTTCTTCACTCATAGGCACATGTCCATTTGTTTGGATTAGAATTGTATTTTTTCAAATAAGCAATGGACTTTGCTTAACCATTTGAAATTTCTTCAGCAAATGTCCATTGTTTGATTTCATTTCTCAAGCCATTATAATTTTCGATACAAATTAAATAAAATAATTTCAGGTGTTTAGAAAATAAAATAATTTTAATTATTTATATTCATATTTTTATAACAAATGAAAATGAGTTCAATTGCCAATTCAGATCCTTAAGTTTGAAGTTCATCTCAACTTTGTTGTCGTTGTTGTGGTCGGTTAAAGTCATGGGCTTATGGAAAATCGATTGAGGGGAATATTTTTTTTATGTTCAATCATATTATGGATGCTAAAGCCATGGCATATGAATTATGTTCAATTTTTACATAAGTTATGAGTAGTTATAGGGGATTGAAAGAATATTTATAATTTTTTTTTTTAAAATACATATTTTTTTAAAATTATATATAAAAACTCTATATATCTATATAATAAGATTCGGGCCTTAGGCCTTAGCATCAGACCAGCCTAAGGTAAACCCAGATATGGTCTAAACATAAGAGGCAGTATTGGACTGTGTCAATTAAGCCCAATCTGGTGGGCTCGGATTATGTGAAAACAAATCTCATGAGAACTGTGCAAATGGCACCAGAAGGGCTGACACATCAGTACAGAAAAGTGATTTACACTTTTTGGGGGACATTTATCACTTTTCGGTGCTGATGTGTTCGCACCTTGGTGCCGTTTGCACAGTTCTCACGAGACTCATTTTCACCTAATTTTTTTCCCAATCTGGCCTAGCAAGAGATTTAAGACCCAACCCTAGCCGAGGCCTGATTGGGCCAAACCCCCAATTTTAAGTTCAAGCTAAAAATGGGGATGTGTTCAAACTTACTATATATATAGGAAAATAAAAGAAAAAAAAAAACACATAAGTTTATTATTTTTATTATTATATTTTTTTAATAAAAAATAAAATAAAATAAATAGAGAGAGAGAGAGAGAGAGAGAGAGAGAGAGAGAGAGAGAGAGAGAGAGAGAGAGAGAGATTTTAGTGTAGAAAAGAGGGAAAATTAGGAAATATAAATGGGACGCGTGAGAGAAGAGTTTTTCTAGGAGAGCAATTTTAGGAGAATGATTATTTGTTTTGAGACGAACCTCTATTATCATGTATTAATTGACACATGATGTGTTTTTGAATTTGATGCCTTTTATTGACCACCTACTTTTTTGATTGAACACTTTTTTGGACCTTTTTACCCCTCAAAACAACACATGTCTATTTATAATTCACCATACACATTACAAAGTCATTTTTGTCACAGAACATTTGTTTTGAAATTTTATTATATAAATTTAACTTAAATTAGAAAGATAAGAGAGAGAGAGAGAGAGAGAGAGAGAGAGGAAAGGTGAGAGATATTAAGAGTAATTTTAAGAGAAAATTTTTATTATAAGAGAGAATGAGAGAAAAATTTACTAGAGTTATTGGTGATATTAAATAAGAAAGAAATTATATGATAAGATAGATAGGAAACCATTCTGTGTACAAATCATATACAAAAAATAATTGTCCACTAAAAATCCATAAACAAATCCATAAAGCAGGTAGATGCTGAAGAGATTGCTTACTTCAATGTTTATGCTTCAAGAGCGTATGATTTGGCAGCCAATGCTTGATATCTCATACAATATTGATTAAAACAAAAAATACTGATTAGAAAAGATTAAAAAAACACTGCTGTTTTTTAGACCACACTACTACCACTCCTTTCTTTTGTTGGTTGAAGCTTTTATTTAGCTATTAAGTTTTCCTTTGTTGCTGCTATTATTTCCACTGTTTACCTTCTCGTCTTCCGTTTGCAAATTTCAGATTTTGATCACTGGAAACTCTCTGAACAAATTCTCTCAAATTGGACTGTCCATAGATACTAGCAAAGCACACAGCTCGAAAAGGTGCTGTTGTTCTCATGGTATGCCGGACTTGTCTTTTTGAGTGTCTTTTCTCTGTTTTATTTTCTATTATTTTTTTTCCTGAAACCTCGCTCAAGCACTTATAGCGTACTGCATCAACACAAAAACCACAATAGACCAAAAAAACCCAGACAAAAAGCCCATACTTTTTGGTTCAACGCTTAGGTGCTTCCCCCTTAACGATCACCCATATGCAGTAGTGGCGACACGTGGTGTAAAAATAATAATTTTCATTTTTAGGGGGATTTTCACTTTTTTAATACATTGTGTCTGCTGCTGCATATGGACAGACCGTGGGTATTCGTTAAGGGGACAGACCAAATCCACAGTACCATCATCATAGAAGTGCAGGTAGGCAAGCCCCTGGTAGAAAGGGGGGGGGGGGAATCAGGATTTTCTCACCAATTATCTATTCTTGGTATACCAAAATCATAAAAATCTCTCTTCTTTTTTCTCATTAAAAATATAAGAATCTCTTTCTTATTTGACATAAAGCTGGAAACGGATCTCAGATTAATTCAACTCAACCAAGCCTTGACCCAACCACTTGGGAGAGAATGATTGTCTGTGTTGACACAGCCTATGTAGGCGTGTCATTGATTGACGCATGATGTGTTTTTGAATTTGGTAACTCTTCTTTTATACCACTTTTTTGAACCCAAACATCTCATGTGTCAGCTTATAATTCACTGTAAACACTACAGACACTTTGTCATCACAGAACATTTTCTTCCTTTTAGGTAACGGTGTAAGGTGTGACCCGTAGGTAAGGTGTACTCTCTCATCCTGGAAGTCTGTCTTTTTTTTCTTTCCCTGAGTTCATGCAGAGAAAGTTGCATGTTCCTTACTTGCGCCAAAAAGGTGAATAGCGGTTTTAAAATATATTCTCAGGTCCTAATCATCTAGGAGGACCACTACCCAATCTGTAAACGGGAACATGTTCAGAAAGTTCCGAGTAGACTAGTTCATTGATAAATAGACATGATAATAGATATTCTGTTTTACATTCTGATAGGGGCAAACTCTCAGCCCAAGGAGATGGTGACCCATAAGATAGGACTCGATGAGCTAAAGTGACGTCGGTCCTCGGATCCTGGGGCGACACAAGCCAAGACCTCAAATCAAGCTCACACTACTCAGCGTACGGGACCGCCTAAAGACTCGAGAGGACTACAATCCCCAACAGGGTCTCGACTGACAAGATGACCCTCAAGAACCAATCCACAAGCCATGATACCGGCGACCTAACCCCTATAACAGTTCTGACGGTTTTAGAAAAAGGGCAACAACGTTAGAAAAAAGGCATGGCGGAAGGCATAGGGGTAGTTGTGAACAGACGCATGAGGAGACATCGCACGAAAGCATGGGGGGTAGTTGTGAGCAGACGCATAAAGGGACATCGCACGAAGGCATGGGGAGTAGTTATGAGCTGACGTATGGGCCAGCAATGCACGGGAGCGGCGACACGTGGTCACCCAAAACCGAGCCTATAAATAAGAGGGTTCATCCCCCTCGCGAGGTATAAGGAACTTAACAAAAAAATATATATCTCCTTCCTTTCATCTCTTCTACACTAACTTAACCATCGGAGAGCCCAAGGCCGGTGAGACGCCGGCCTCAGGCCCTTGACTTCGTTTCCGAAGTGTGCAGGTGTTGTAACCCAGAGCCCCCTTTAGCGCTGTGTAGATCCATCCTAGCCAAGGGCCTGAACCAGGGTGTGGACCATCTAGTGGGTGCAAAAAAGGTTCTTCCCCTATTGCGTCGTCACATTCCTTATTTATAGGGTCATTTTCTTTCATGCTCTCTTCACTTCATTATGTCTTTGCTGATGAATAAAGCTTTGCTCATGCTGTAGAAGAAAGCCTTTTTTTGTTTTTGTTTTTTGCTTAGGGGTGCATGGAAATCCGTACTTGTTTTGTGTTGTGTCGAGATAAGGGTATATATGTTAAAACGGTTTTGAAACACCCAGATTGAAAATTTGATTGGATAAACATGTTTGAGCCAAAATAAAAGTGGGATTTACAAGTTATTTGAGGCAGGTCCACATGGGTTTGTGTTCACCTCAATGAGGAGAACAACTTTGTATAATTAGATACTTAAAACCATTAATGGGTGAATGAGAAATTGTCTCCAAAAGTACATTGTTGATCACTGGTAAAGCTTATAGAAGTGTGAAATTTTAATAGTCCCACATAGACTAAACCATAAAACTATGTGTTCATATACACTAATGTTGAACATAAGTTTGGGTTTCAAAGGGCACTACTATTTTGTGGATGGGGGAGGACCTAGCTAACATGGGCCGGGTTGGGTTGGGTAAAAAATAAATAATAATAATATTTTTATTACTGTTTTTTATTTTTGCTTTCTCCCATGTATCCTTGGTGACTGTTGGACTGAATAGACACACATGTGGCTATTAAATCACATTTATTGACACATGTTTATTACGTATGAACATTTAGGTGTTTCTTAAATCCTCCATTTACACGTCTTTTCCATACAAATGTGTAGGTGGTTACTAAATTGCAATTTTTTACATTCGTATTTGTTCGAACACCAAAGGTTGTGTTTTTATGCATGTTTCGAACAAACATGAACAAGTCTATAAATAAACATCCCTCTTTCATTTTAAAAGGTCATTTTTTTTAATTATTCAATTCCGAATTTAAAATTCGTAATGTTCCTTAGGCATCATAGAGGATGTTCGAATTAGGCATATAGAAAGCATGATAGTGTGTTTGTGTTTTAAGAGAGAGAGTACAACACAAGTTTGATTCATCAGACATACAGATTGTAGTACTTCTTCTGTGTATATAGATCATTGTATCCTAAGAGGTAGGCGCCTGAAGAGTTCGTAAGTACTAATGCGAGAGGCAAAATCTGTTTTAAGGATATAGTGTCAAATACTAGCTTTAATCAATTTGGTACTGATTAATTAATTTCGTTCAGTCAAATAAGTGGTTCTTTTTATTTCATTTTTAAGTATTTTATTTATATGAAATAAATATTAGTTGTTTACATAATAGTGCATATCATAGAATAAAGGTCAACAATCTTAAGACAGATTTTTGTATTTTATGCTTTATTATATGTATTCTGTAAACGGATATAAATCATTTGAGTTGGATGAATCAAACTTCAAAATCGGCAAGGTACTCTTAGTGGTTTAAATTCTTGAATCTTATTTTTTGCATTGTCATTTTAGTGCTTAAATTCTATAATTTTCAAATGATTAGATAAGGAATCTTGCATGTTTTCTCATTTTTGTCATCCCAAGAGTCTCGGTTTATATCATAGTTGTTGATGTTATCTGAATTTTAGTACGAAAAAGGTGTTGTAATAGTGGTTGTTCTCTTCACGTTTCTAGATGTGTTGATTACTAAGTTATTGGGCGAACCGACGCTAACGGTTCATATCGATGGTTCAATGTCAACGGTTAAGGAGGTTGACGCTAAAATAAATATAAATAAATAAATAATTGAATAAAACTCTGTAGCCTAGCACTTGTTCGTAGAACTGAAAATGAATCTCGGTTTGTCATTGATGCCCTTGTTGAGTAAGAGGCCGTCAATTCTAGAACTTTCAGTAGATAAATTTCTCACCAGGGTTTTGAAACCTGTACCCACTGAATTCAATAGCAATAGTTCTGATTCTGTGATTGATGACACATCGGGTAATGAACAAAAACGAGAAGTAGTTACAAGGATGTAAGCCAATAGACAACGATGATGGGTTAATAAATAAAATCTGGAAATAAGAGAGACCATGTAAAATCCAATCTCATAGTGCAAAAGTCTTAACACACATGTGGAGTCTAGGTTAGTGGATTCTTGCATGTGAAGCGGTTTTGGTCGAAGAGTCACAATTATTAGCTTGATTCGTTGATACAATGTTTACAAATTTGGTGTGGATGGTGTTCGGTTCTATGGGCTTTATGGGGCAATTTTTAAGAACATCTTTTTGGTTTTATTTCTTCAAGATACAAAGCAATATAGTTCTTTGTAGAGAATCATATTTGAGCATCAATGCACCAAAGGATAAAATCTGTGACCAGAATGATGTCCTCTTATGAATATGAGAATGCCTTATAGTGGCATGTTAAGGTAGGTCCCACTTGAATAGAAAACGGTTGGGTATCTTGGCATGGTTAAAATATGTGGGCCCATTTATTCTTTATAGATATGTAATCCCATTCAATATGGCTGAATTAAATATGGATTCTTATCCAATTTAAATATATAAAAATGATCTAGTGGGGTCCATACATTTATCCTAAACTTTATAGAAGTGGGTCATTGGCCCATAGAAAAGATGCTTGCGTTTAATATTTGGAAATAAGTCAGGATATCATTTATTCCAAAATAATACCGTAACCATGAGATTGAACTTTAGAAACCATAAATTTGAATTGGTCTTTGTGATACTTTTGATTATAAATATCTAAACCATAATGATCATTATCAAGGTTGTAAAATCAGTTGTAGTCACTAATGATATAGTGTTGCCTAATCAGATGATCAAGCAACCAACTATTCTTAATGGAATAAGATCTATTCTTAAGAATTTTATTTGCTTTAGAATTTTTTCCATAAACTACCAAGGTGTAAACATTGAATATACTTATTGGTTGAAGTGTGGGCCACCTCAAGCTGATCCACATCTTGATTTTCTTTGAACTTATGGTCACCTTATCCATACTATAATGGGATTCACTAGTTTTTCCTCACATTGAAAAAAAAAAAAAAAAGAGAAGTCAGAGGATTTAAAATCTATCATGTTGATTATATTTTAGATATGGCAATTTGTATTATTATCATATGTTTTGCTAGAAAGATAAAATAATCAATTTTGTGAGTGGTCTCTTGAAATATAATAAATGGTATTTCATAGATTTGATTATTCATTGGTAATGAACAAAAGTTTATAGCCATTGAATAAATAAATAAAGACATTCACATAAAGATAGACATAATCTATGAATGTGATTGCAATACATAGACTATTGGGTTTGTGATCATAATGATCTTACCCACTATAGAAAACATTCTAATGTGAACAAGGTTTACACCAATATGTTTGACACACCCATGAATGTAAGGAGTAGTTTGTAAATATAATGTTTTGTTGTATAATTTGATCAATTTTGAAAAGATACATTTTTATCATAATTGTAAATATTTATCTTGATTAATTTATGTTATATTGTTGATTTAGTAGATTGATAAATCCTTCATATAACTAATGACTTAACATTTGAGAAAATTATGTAATTATGCTTTATATGAGATATGTTCTGAGATTGAATATTTTCATTTAATGTTTGAAATGTGAGAGTGATAAATTATAAAAGGATCACTGGATATCAAGAAAGTTTATTATTTCTTTAATATCGCATTTAGAAATATCTCATTTTATAAAAGCATCTACATGGCTTTGTACACATTTATGTATGTACATGAGAACAAATAAATGTTACTATAATCGAGTAGGGTAATTGGATAAAGCACAACGGCTAGTTATGATCGTTATAGACTATGCTATTATTGTTTATGTTATGTGTGCCATGTTATATAAGATCAAATATGTTATATTAGGTTTTAAGTAGGTTTACTTGCAAACCTAATTACATGTATGAAAATATTATTAACAAATTATTGATCTAGTGAAAGTCCTCATATTTTGGAAAGATATATTGATACTTATTGGAATTCCGAAACATAAGGATTCGAAGCCCATGAGTGGTCGAATATACACTCTTGAAGGATTTACAATTTCTTAGAGGTCTAAGAAATAGACCTAAACAATACACTCTAGAATGTAGAGTATGAATTTATGGCATTTGCAATTAGAGGTAAAGAACAGAGTGGTTATGGAATTTAATTTGAAACAAAATTAAGTTGGTTTGAACCAATGCCACTAATATCTTTGCATTGTGATAGTAAATCTACACTATCACAAAATGGTAAGTCCGGATAAGTTGGCATAGCTATGTGGTGAGATTACTCAATTCATGAGTTATCATGATTGGTTGTATGGTCAAGTATTAACTTGGTCGATCCCTTAAGTAATGACGCCTTACTAGAGATACAAGCAAAACAAAGTTACTGAATGGAAAAATACAATCTTAAAAGAAATTATGAAGGTTATGTTCTGGTTTACCTTAGAATTTGTGGGGAGGAAAACAAGAACTTACCATAAATTATATTCTCAACGAGATACCTTATAAGAAAACTAAAAGACACCACATGAATTATGAAAATGTTAAACCTTCCTGGAAATTCTTAAAAATGTGGGAGTGTTTAGTAAGGTGATGGTCCCTATCTTTAAAAGGCTTGAGATAGGATCTAAAATAGGCATGAAAATTTTGACAATATAATAATGTCAAATGGGTTGAGAATTAATGAATGTGACAAGTGTGTGTGTATGACATGGTAAGTCTCGACATATTCATTGGAGTTACAATACCGTAAGACAGTTGATCTCCCATAGAATTATTTCTATAAAAAATATGGTGTGGATCCGTTAAATAAATGTTGAAAAAAGATAAAATAAACTATTCATCAAGGGGAATGAGTTTAAAGCCTATGTCTGAAAAATCATCATAATGACAACCCAACCTAACTGACTAGAGATCCCAAGATCTAGGTTCAAAGGGATAACCTAATTGTGTGTGACTTGATAGTATTACTACGATCACTATGGAGAAAACATCTCCTACCCACTCCTATGATAAAATAGTGATACTTACAGTGAAGATCAGGGTAAGCTATGTTTTTAATAATTATTATACCTTGGAAATCCATGTGGAGTATAGCATGATATTCTTAATAAGAATTACCTATATGAGTGTGAAGGAGTCACTTCAAATGAGAATTGTAAGGTTGAATTTTCTACAACACTCATGAGACTAGGTGGTGTTTAGAGCCAAAATGAACACAATAATGAGAATCAAATTGTGTCTGAAAATGAGCTGTGAGAATTCTATTGTCCTGGTTTACACAAACAGCTGAACAGTTCAAGACATTGCATTCACTGGTTAGCTAGTAAATCCGATAGTCTTTCACAAAAAAAGGTTCAAAGCCACAAGCTACCTATCTCTATACAGTGACTTTCTAAAAGTACTCTCTCTTAGTGTCTACATATGCATTTTTATTTGCATTTTAGTAAGCCAATTTTCACTCATGTAGAGGATTGTTAGAAACGGTTTTGAAATACCTAGATTTTTATTGTGCCCATATTGAAAATCTGACTGGGTGGACATGTTTGAGCCAAAATAAAAGTGGGACCCATGAGTTATTTGAGGCGGGCCCACATGGGTTCGTGTTCACCTCAATGAGGAGAACAACGTTGTATAGTTGGATACTTAAAACCGTTAATGGGTGAATGATAAATTGTCTCCAAAACTACCTAGTTGATCACTGGTAAAACTGGTAAAAGTGTGAAATTTGAATAGTCCCACATGGACTAAACCATAAAATTTTGTGTGTTCATATACACTAATGTTGAACATAAGTTTGGGCCCCAAGGGGCACTGCTATTTTGTGGATGGAGGAGGACCTAGCCAATATGGGCCGGGCCATATTTAAACACACACAGAGGCGTCGGACTGGGCCGAGTTGGGTTGGGTCAATAAGAAAAAAATAAATAATATTTTTATTACTATTTTTTTCTTTTTTGCTTTCTCCCAAATTCAGTTATACTTGTGGGGGACATGTGGGGGTATGCCTATTCGTACGGTTTTACAGCTATACCCTTGGTGACTGTTGAACCGAATATACATATATGTGGCTATTAAATCACACCATTTGACACATGTATGTTCCATACGAATATGTAAGTGCTTCTTAAATCATCCCCTTTCACACATGTATTTTCCATTCAGATATGTAGGTGGCTACTAAATTGCAATTTTCTGCATGTGTGTCTATTCAAACACCAAAAGTTGTGTCCCTATGCCTGTTCTAAATAGACATGAGCAAGTCTATAAATAAACATCCCTTTTTCATTTTAAAAACTCGAATTTTTAATTACTCAATTCTGAATTCAAAATTTATAGTAGTTTTTAGGCATCATAGAGGATGTCTAAATTAGGCATATAAAGAGCATGATAGTATGTCTGTGTTCTAAGAGAGAGAGTATAACATAAGTTTGATTCACCAGGCACACAGATTGTAGTGCTTCTTTTGTGTGTATAGATCATTATATCCTGGGAGGCAGACGCCCTAAGAGTTCGTAAGAACCAATATGCAGGGCAAAATCTATCTTAAGGACATAGTGTCAAACACTAGCCTTAATCAATTTGGTACTTATTTATTGATTTCGTCCAGTCGAGTAAGTAGTTCTTTTTATTTCATTTTTAAGTATTGTATTTATATGAAATAAATGTTAGTTGTTTACATAATAGTGCATATCATAGAATATAGCCCAACAATATGATATAGTCGGGCTTGATGCAACTCTTTTTGTGCGTTGCTTGATGGCCCCAAGTAGATGGTGTCACAGTCACATGAGTCTACATCGGTAGACAGTGACCCCAACAACTCTAGGTCATTTTTATCCCATGCGATAAGGATTCACCCCGTTTTGGGTACTTCTGGAGACTTCACCCACACGCTTGAACTGTAAATATCAGAGAGACCAAAGCTTCAAGATTAGGGTTTGAAATGCAAAGGCAACCTCTTGGGTTTTTTTGAACTTTTTTTTTTCATTATTGATAACAAATGATAGTATGCCAACTAGCTAAGCTGGTAAAGTCTATGGGGTGTCTGGGTTCAAACCCCTCTCCATCAACGTTTACATGCACACAAAAAAGGACGAATTGGCTTTTAGAACTTGTATTTACTGGAATATCTTCATCCATTAAATATATGCAAATCATAAATGACAATATATGCCAACTAGTTAAGCTGATAAAATATATGGGGTGTCTGGGTTCAAGCCCCTCTCCATCAACGTTTACATGCATGCACAAAAAAAAAATAATAATAAATAAAACAAAGGAGGAATTGGCTTTTAGAGTTTGTATTTACTGGAATATCTTCATCCATTAAATATATGCAAACCACAGATGATAGTATGCCAACTAACCAAGCTGGTAAAGTCTATGGGGTGTCTGGGTTCAAACCCCTCTCCATCAACGTTTACATGCACACAAAAAAATAAAAAATAAAACAAAGGAGGAATTAGCTTTTAGAGTTTGTATTTACTGGAATATCTTCATCCATTAAATATATGCAAACTACCATTTTATTTACATATCTTTATTCAAACCATCTTAAACACCTATATTGACATACACACTTATTTATACCAACATTTTAAATGCATGCATAGTTATAACAGAAATACCACCACTTTCAGTCATCGTCCCTGCTGCAAGAGTGTGCTTAGTTACCACCGCTTTCAGTTATCATCCCTACTGCAAAAGTATGCCTCCTTAGCCAAAAATCGACAGCGTGTCCAGCCAGGGCTGCGCAGAAAATCCCCGTGTT
Organism: Platanus orientalis; assembly: GCA_025762735.1. Taxonomy (NCBI): domain Eukaryota; kingdom Viridiplantae; phylum Streptophyta; class Magnoliopsida; order Proteales; family Platanaceae; genus Platanus; species Platanus orientalis. The sequence continues at coordinate 6,704 of JAOXJP010282448.1, read as the reverse complement.
GAAGGTGGTGACCGCTAGGATGTCCAGATACTCTACTCTCATCTGGATCACATACAATATCGTGAGACCCACTTTCATCCATTTCGAAGTGGTCTTCCACTTCTTATTCCCTAGCATATGCAACATTTCCACACTCAGCACCAGCAAGAAGACAACGATGAGGGCTAACGCATATTAAACATCTTTGTTGCCAAGAAGAAAAGAGAAGAAGAGCTCCACATTTTCCCCATAATAAAACTTATGATGGATCAAAGGATCCTCATGAGGAATAGAAGACTCCCTGACTCTTTAACAAGGATTTCTAAATCTTCAACAACTTCTGCATTGTTCGTGGAGCAGATGTAGGCAGTGGAATAGAAGAGAGAAAGAAGACTGGAATAGATGGAGTGGAAGAGCGCAAAATAGGAGGTGAAGATTGTATATCCTCCCTTAGAACACTACTCTATTGCAATGGGAGTCTTGCACATTTTGTTGCATGTTTGCTCTCACAACCTACTCCAAGAAAATGCTCCGGAGTCTTTTGACATTTTATAGCATGCTTGCTCTCACAACCTACTCCAAGAAGATGTTCTATGATGACAAAGCGTCTATACTATTTATGGTGAATTATAAGCTGGCACATGATGTTTTTGGGGTTCAAAAAGTGTTTAGGTGTAAAAAAAGAAACACCAAATTCAAAAAATGTAACATGTGTCAATCAATGGCACACCTACATAGGCATGTGCTAATACAGACAATCATTCTCCTAGTTATTATACTATGTGGCTGATCTATGGCTGGCAATGGTTGACACACCCGTGACCCCAACAAGAAATAACTAGGGTTGAGTTGACTGTAAACATGTTTTGGGTCAAAGCGGGTCAAGCGGGTTAACCCGCTTTGACACGATTAATAAATGGTTTGGTTCAGGTTGAGCCATATAGTTGTATACCCTTAACTTTGCACAACATGAATATGACCCACCAACATGAATTACCACATAACTTGTGAACCATACACAAACCCAACAGGAAATAAGCAGGTTAGGGTTGACTGTAAACGTGTTTCAGGTAAAAACGGTCAACCCATTTTGACATGATTAATAAATGGGTCAAATTAGAGTTAATCCATATAGTCATATTGTTAGAAATATGTGTCCTGACAAAGCCATTTACATAAAATAAATGAATGATTAATTAATAATAACTATTTATTCTATCACCACATGTATTTATTTCTTTATATGGGTAATTATTTGATCTCATAAGATGAGATAGGTGATCCTCAGGTAACATAGTAGGATATCAGACACATTGGAATGTGTGGAGAGATTTGATAATCTAGTTCTTGTAAACCTAAAAGTTTATAGCTATGGGTGATGTTGGACACATCACTTATAAGGTTACTACATGTAGAGCTGTCATATGATGGAGTGATGTAATTTCAGTCACTGGAGTAAGACTCTAAGCTTACATGTGGGTGCATTATATAAATGCATTAAAGGGATCTATTATGAATACACTTCGTAAAACGTCATTGTCAGGATAAGTGTTGTTTATATTTACAGACTCGTTCTTAAACCTGAGGGGTTTGTATTTCTCTAAGTCACTATGTTAGTTATTTTGATCTACCAACCAGTGATGCCTAATTAGAGGTTATATCATGGGTAGTTTGGATAGCCTACATAATACTTGAGAGGATGCAAATGCCCAGCAAGGGGTTAGGCAGTGGTTTTTGACAAAATGTTTTTCAAATGTTTTCAAAACTATACTTTAATTTATATATTTAATTTTGAAAACGATTTTATCAAATAAATGTTTTCAAATGTCCAATTGATTCATTAAATTCCTAATGATAATGTTCTAATGATCATAGGGGCTAGGTAGTGATTATTTTATCATCCTGAAGGTCATTAAGGAATATTGTGAATTGGAATGACATATTTACGAAATATCTATAAAGAAGAGTCTCATTGTTATTTTCTTATCTTTAGGAGTTCAATTGCAATATGTAATAGGGATTATTGTAATTAGTGGTGTGTCAGTTTGTAATTAACAAAAGATAGAGTATCCTTTATATAGTTTGACTTAATTAAAGATACCGGGGCCCACAACCTAATGATAAAAATTTCATAAGGATCCCACACCCCCTAGGGTTACTTTGGCTTCTCAAATACTTTATAAATAAAGGTACCCATGTTTAGATAGGGTCCTGTAACTTTTTTGGAAGTGGGAGAGGTGCAGAAAATTCTAGAGCAAGTGTGGATACTTTGGAGACTGGGTCGGATCATTGTCTTGTGTCCGTTTAGCTAATGAGGTAATTGTAAACTTCTTTTATGATTAGATCTCAAAGATTTATATGGTGATCATGGGAAAACATATTTAAATATGTGATTGATCAATGAACTTTACTAATTTTTGTATTCAAGAATGATAATCTTCCTACACATATACCCTTATCTCGACACGACATGAACCCAATCCACCAACACGAATTGCCACCCCTATCTATGGCGAGGAAGAATTGTGTTTGCTTCCTTTAAAAATGCTAACCTCCATTGGGTGTCAAAGGGTGGACACATCATAGTAGAAAAATAATTTACACTTTTTTTGGGGGGGAGAGGGGCGCTTTTCACTTTTCAGCGTTGATGTGTCCATCTCGTGATGCTAAGCGGAGGTTAGCGTTCTTAAAGGGAGGTAGGACATACAAAATCTTGGACAAAACATTTGCTCCCTTTTCCTTATATCAATTGCATATAAATTATGATTATAATGAATTTCAAAAGAAAGTTTCAGATTTATTTACCAAAAAAAAAAAAAAGAAAATTTTAGATTTCCTTATAAAAAAATGGGAAGGTAAATTGTAATGTGAAAATACCATCACATATAGTCTTGTGTTGTATCAATTCATAAAGGAAAAAAAAAACTATTGGGATCATAACCGTATTTGGAAAGGTAAATTGAAATGTACAGGCTCAAGGGCAATGAGAATTCTGTACACATGATGCATCAATGGCCAAGGAACTATGCATGCACATAGACGTGTGGCGTTCAATTCATGAACATCAATAACATATGCTAGAACAGCTCATTTAAAATTGAATTTGATGCAAACTTTTTATAGAATATATAGTTTTAATAAGACATTTGGCTAGTATAGATTGAGTATTAGCATTAAGAATTGAATGATTCTTTCAAATCTGTTTACCAAAACAACAACTCTTTTGATCCAAATTTGTATAGAACGCATATGTGATTTTTATACCAAAAATCAGCTTAATAAATAGATATCTTCTCTAAGTCGTCTCACACTAAAATGATCCAATTGGTTAAGTAGTTGTGATCTGATTAAGCTGAGTTCTTTGGTTTAGTAAATCTTCTTTGTTTGTCCCATAATACTTAGAACTATTAAGAATGATCATTACCCCTTGTTCTGTAACACCACCCTGCATCTATTATTGGTTATTTCTGAAATAAATACGATAGGTATTTGATAATCTATTAGCCAAATGCCATAGGATGGTTGTAGAGACCACTCATGAACTTAAAAAGTAAGCTTTCACACAAAAAATGGTTAAATTTGAATGAAATGTGAAAAATGTGTATAGATTGACCAATTTGGATTAATCCAATCTAAATCTAGATAGATCCAAAGAATTCTAAACATATCCAAAGAATTCTAAAAAAATGAAAAAAGTCTGGACAGATAGAAATATGTGTATTTCTAGATCAATTCGACAGTTCTGGATCAATCTGACATAACATGTGTTCTGCATAAACAATTTGGATCGATCTAGCGGACAAAAATGTAAAACAAATATAAATCTCAAGAAAAGAATGTAAGTTTGCCACTAATTGGTGTGGGACCCACTTATATGTGAGATAAAACCCTAAGATTACCTAATTGAGACCTAAAAACATAAGAAAATAAAAAGGGAAGAGAAAGGAGAGGAGGTTAAGGATAAAGGTAGAAAAATCTCAAATTGGCGAAGGTAAGCCGTGAAAACCAAAATCTTGGAGATTCCTCTTAGTTTTGTTTTGTTCATAAAGATTTTCACTAAAATATATTGGTTCTTGGTGTTCTACACCATTGACATTGCAGAGAAAAGAGATCAAGAGTTCCTCTTAGAAGGTTGAAGGAGTATAATGGATCTAAAGGAAGATTTGTGTGGAAATAATGAAGTGTAAGTGATTATACATGATGTACCCAAGTTTTCTTCATTAGGTTCTTAGAAATCCATGTTTGAATCTATGATTCATACCATTTGAAAGTTTTTGTTGTTTCAGTTGGTAGATCTAAAGCTATGTGTTGAATCTCCATCTTCTTTGTTTAAAATAAATTTCTTAGCCAAGAATTTTGTCAATCTTTAGAATCTTTCATCCAAGTTCCTCTATAAATCTTAGATTTGAAAATAGTTAATTCTCAAAAGATTTATGGATCATGTTTTAAAAGTCTCTAATAACACTTGAATTATTTTTTATTTTCTATGCTATATTTCATACTTGTTTAAGAAATGAAAATGCTTCTAAATTCTTGATTCCTTATGTGCTATAGATGGGTCAAACGTCTTATGTTTTGTGTTTTCTATGATATCCCTTATGTGATTTTATAGATAATCATACCACGTGTAAGCTTCATACTGTAGAAAGATGTTTATGGTTAAATAAGTATAATTCAATATATATATTCGACATGTAAATATGTTTTACATCATTTCATATTTGTTTTAATGATTTGAAATATGAGATTATGTGATTATATATTCATTGTCTTATGAGAAATTTATGAAATGTGTATTGTTATATGTTTGAATTCTGATCGGATTTATGTGTTTTGATTTTGTAGACCCATTATAGGTTACATATGACCCCTACCATTAGGGGAAGTAATGAACCCATTCATGGAGCAATATGTGAGAAAACCCTTCATGGGTTGTATTTTGGAGACCCTTCATAGGTTGTATTTCGAAGACCCTTTATGGGTCAATATTATATTTATATGCTTTAATAAAGAAAATTAGATTTCCATGTGTTCTGATATGAGTGTGAATCGTGTATGTTCTGTTTTGAAATATGATTTGTATAAGTTTTGTTTTGAAATATGATTAAGTGCATATGTATGTTCTAAATGATTTATATATGGTTTTGAAAATATATGTACAAATCTCCATAGTGTTTTGATTTCCTAAATTGTGATCATGTTCAACTTGACTCATTTCTATTGTATATTTTGTATGATTACTTACGAGCCCGTTAAGGTCATTCATCTTTAACATTTTTTTCAATTGAAGCCTCATAGGACAATGGCAACCATAGAGAAATGATGAGTGTTGAAGAGAGTCTAACATTTAGTTGTGATTAGTCATTTAGAACTTGAACAACCTTTTAGTCATATACAACTATGTTAATTGTGGGAGATTTGGTTTTATGGATTTATTATGTGGATTGTAAAGATTGTACTTGATGTTGATTTAGTTAAGGATTTAACTCGTTATGATGACGGAGAAGAAATTTTAATGGAACGTATATTTAAATAATTAAGTATTAAATTCCACTGCAAAATTGTCAAATGGTAATTAAGTAAGGGTGCATTTGGATTCACAAAATTGGAATTGGCCTTAGGATTCCAATTCTATAAAATTGAAATCCGTTGAATTAAATTCAATGGATTTAGAATTCTTCCATTTGGATGCATATATATATATGGACGGAATTGGAATTCAAAAATCTCAATTCTATTGTTTGGATGTACAAATATTCAAAAATCTCAATCACCACATTTTGTTTGCTCTGTACCAGATGGGTGGCCTTGAGATTCTATGACCCATTTTCAAGGACTCTAAAGTCCTGCTAGTTGGGCACCAAAGCTTTACATTTTCCATACTTAGGCTTCTATATGGTCTACAATTCCTTGATAATCACTACAAAGATGTTATCTTCACTCTTGTTGGAATTTTAATGCTTTTTACCCATTATGAAGATCACTCAGGGAGAGAAACCAGTTCTATTTTTTAACTCTTTCTATTAACTAAACTAAAATGGGCTAGATTTTCCATTCAGGGGCATTTTGGTTAATTTTTAAAATAACATAGGCATTTTGGATACTTTGTGTTAAAAAAAACTCCTCACAATTGCTCGAGGGAGGAGGGCATTTTTAGTCATTTGAATAGACCTAAAGCATAGCTAACATGAGCTAGTTTCCCCACTTAGGGCATTTTGGTTAATTAATAAAATAATAAAGGGCATTTTAGGTATGTTGTGTATTAAAAGCTTCCTCATAATTTCCAGAAAGGGTAAGGACTTTTTTTTTTTCATTTGAATAGACTAGAAGCATAGCTAACATGAGCTAGATTTTCCACTCAAGGGCATTTTGATTAATAAATAAAATAACAAAGGGCATTTTGGATACTTTATGTGCTTAAAAAACTCCTAAAGCTTGAGGGAGAGAATTCTAGTAACTTTTTTAGGTAAGTAAAATATGAATTAAGAATCTTAGTCATTTGAATAAACCATAAGCATAGCTAACATGAGCTAGATTTTCCACTCAAGGGCATTTGGGTCAATTAATGAAGATGGTATTTTGGGTAAATTGTGTGCTAAAAAAACTCTTCATAGTTGCTTGAGGAGGGAATCTTAGTCATTTGAATAGACTTGAAGCATAGTTAATATAAGCTAGATCTCCCACTCAGGGGCATTTTGGTCAATTAATAAAATAATAGAAAGCAT